>JAODAL010020367.1:0-69612 GCA_025379985.1 Phyllomedusa bahiana | reverse complement strand
CGGCATTTTTTAAATGGGGGGGGTCATGCAGGTTTTTGGGGCTCATTTTTTGGGGCCGAGACGGGTATAGCCCAATGTCCTTTCAACTAAAATGGTGGTTGAAAAAAACCCCTTTTTCTGGCCCTTTTTAATCGGGGGTCAACGGGGTTTAAAATGGATTCTGCGGTACAGGACGAATAGTTGTGTCCGTTCAACTAAAATGGTGGTTAAAAGACTCCTTTTTGGGCACTTTTAAATCTGGGGGTCATGCAGGGGGGGGCTCTGCTGCTTTCCCAGGACAGGGATATTCAATGTCCGTTCAGAAACATGATGGTTCAAATCAAAACTGTTCTGGCACTTTTTAATTTGTGGTGTTCAGGTTTAAGGGTCAGGCTGTGGTAAAAACGGGATAGTAAATGGTCTCTGATTTTTTTTTCGTGACTTTTATAACCTAAGGTTTTGCCTAAGATTACAGTACCATTTGACTGTTGGGGGTTTTTTAATTTCAGCTTCTCCACCTTGTTTGGGTTAATAATGAAGTTTTTCCCTCTCCCATAGATTTTAAATGGTCATGCGCATAATCGATGCTCACTATCGAAAAACCCTTATCGTAGCGGCCGACTATCGAAATCGATCGATCTCGATAGCCAAGCAATCGCTCAAACACACCACACTAAAATTTGGCAAATTTCTCAAAAATTCGTTTTGGGGAGACTTCACCAATTTCCCAACAAAATATGTTCGGCCGAATTTTCTTCGGGACAAAAGCGTTAAAAAAAAAGCTATTTCCAGGCTGCACAAGCCCCGCAGGGTGTGTAGAACTTGTCCATGCTTAAATATGCAGAGGGGGCTTGGTTTGGTCTTCATACAATGTTTGTTTTAGTAGACACGCATTTGAATGCCCCGCTCTTAAATCGTTCACTTAAAATTCCCCGGCACTTAAGGGCAAAATTTAAATAAAGTCATGGCAGCCGGGGAAACTGGAAAAAAACAAGCTCAGGGCTCGTGGCAACATCAGTACGGGCTTTGGGGGTACGGCAGCGCCACACAATGAGTCAGAAGTGGGACAAAGACATTCTGGAGGTGGGGAAAACAGGATAGGCCACGAGTGGCACAATGACACGTGTTAGGGTTTGGGCAGCAGCCCCCCCAGCAGCCATGCGGTCAACAGTGCACAATGACAAACTGGGGGTGGCAAAAACGCAGTAGCCCCAGAGGGCCAATGACGTGGGAGGCACGCAGCGCCCAGCGCAGCATGAGGTCAGACAGTGGAACCAACAAGTGTGGAGGGCACGCACGCCACAGCGCACATGAGGTTTGGGGGGTGCACAATGACATTCTGGACGGGGAAAAAAGTGTAGGGGACAGAGTGGCACAAAGACAGAGGTGAAGGGGCACGGCGCAGCAGCATGATCGAAGTTTTCCAAAAAATTCTGGAGGTGGCAAAAAAAGGAGTAGGCGACAAGGGCAAATGATCAGTATGGAGGTCTCGCAGCAGCCACCAGCAGCATGAGGGCAGGCAGGGCCAAGACATTCTGGAAGGGGCAAACTGTATAGGCCACAGAGTGGGAAATGACAGAGGTGGAGGTGGGTGGCGGCGCGCACATGAGGTCAACATGCACAAAGACAGATTTGGTAGGGCACGGAACAGCCCCCAGCGCAGCATGAGGGCCAAAAATGGGAAATGACAAAATTTTGGAGGTGGCAAAACGTAGTAGGCCACGAGTGGCACAATGAAGAGAGTGGGGGTGACGGCACAGGAAAACATGGGTCAGAGGTGGGCCCAAAGACGCAGTGTGGATGTCACAGCACCAGCAACAGCATCAGCAGCATGAGGTCAGAGTGTGAAGGTGGGTGGCAATACCAGTCCCTGGTACAGATGGTGGTAGGCACATGGAGAAACTGTCAGCAGATGTGTGGCATCAGGCGGGTAGCAGCATCAGAATAGTGGCTGAGGCAGGTAGTTTGAACCCAGACTCATTTCTCACAGTTTGGGTGAGGCGTCATGGCTGATGTAGTCTGACGCCTAAGGCCGATGCACGCCTGATTCATCTTGACAAAGATCAGTCGTTCCACAGTTCCCGTGGAAAAGCGGGTTCTCCTTGCGGTAACGATGGCCTCCGCTGCACTGAAACACCCCCTGATGCCACACTATGCCGGGCGGGGAGCTTCTCCACTGCAAAATCGGCAAGTTGCGGCCACACATCAAGTTTGGCTGCCCAGTAGTCCAGCGGGTCTTCTACCGGGGGTGGCAGAGTGCTGTCCAAATAGGCCACTACCTAATGGTTCAGGGTCTGCCCCAGGTCCTGCTGCTGCTGCTGCTGCTGGGGACTGCCCTCCTCACTAGGCGGGTGAAGGAAGCTGCTCATCAGTGACTCCAGACTTAGGTTGCTGTTGATGGAGCTGGTACTGCTCCTACCCCCCCACCCACCTTCCACCAGCAGCCGCGGCAGTAGTACGTGAGTGCTGAAGAACCCCCCGGTCAGACCTGTTAGAGGAGGGATGATGCCGCACATAGGCAGCGGGCCCAACTGACTACGGAGGATTTCCCTATAGTATTTGAGTTTGTCCTCCCTCTTAGCAGCTGGGAAAAAGGCTCCCATTTTGGACCAGTAGCGAGGATCTAATAGGGTGGAGAGCCAAAAGTCATCCCTCTGCCGGATGCTGACTATTCGGCTGTCACTAGTAGTACGTGAGTGCTGAAGAACCCCCCCGGCAGACCCTGTTGAGGAGGGGATGAGCCGCACATTAGGCACGGGCCAACTGACTACGGAGGATTTCCCTATAGTATTTGAGTTTGTCCTCCCTCTTAGCAGCTGGAAAAAAGGCTCCCATTTTGGACCGGTAGCGAGGATCTAATAGGGTGGAGAGCCAGAAGTCATCCCTCTGCCAGATGCTGACTATTCGGCTGTCACTAGCCAGGCAAATAAGCATGCTGCGGGCCATCTGCACAAGTGACTCAGAGGGGCTCCCTGCCTCCATCTCCACTGTATACTGCCCCCAGTGCTTGCGGGTTATTGCCTGTCTTCCTCATCTCCATCTACCTCCTCCAGCTGCTCCTGCTCCTCCTCTCTTGTCACCTGGGTAGAAAATCCACTCATTTCACCAGACAATGTTCTGCTCCAATGTCCTCCTCCAGTTCAGTCCCCACCGGACTCATGTGGCCGCGAGAAGTAGTCGCCAACTTCTCCAGTCCCCTGCCCAGACAATTTTTTCAGCACCTTTTCAAGGACATTTAAGCAGTGGAATGACGTTATTTATCCCGTAGTCCTGGCGACTGACAAATAATGTTGCCTCCTCGAATGGCCTCAACAAACGGCAGGTGTCACGCATGAGCTGCCACTGGCAGACATCAAAGTTACATAGGGGACTGCTCCTGTCCGCCTGGATCATCAAAAAATCGTTAATGGCCTTTCTCTGTTCATACAGTCGGTCCAACATGTGCAGGCTGGAATTCCAATGGGTGGAAACATCGCATATCAGAGTGTGTTGGAGAGGCCGTTCTGCCGCTGCAACTCGAGGAGGGTGTTCCTGGCTTTATAGGAATGGATGAAGTGCATGCACAGTTTGCTGGCCATTTTCAGAATCTTCTGAAGATCGGTGGAAGACTTCAGGAACCTTTTCACAACCAGATTGAACACGTGCGCCATGCAGGGCACATGGAACATCCGTCCTCATTGCAGCACGAACACCATGTTCCTCCCATTGTCCGTCACCATGGCTTCGATTTGCAGTTGGCGTGGAGAAAGCCATACATTGATTTTTTTGCGCATGACGCGGAGAGATTCTCCCCTTGTGTGACTTTGTTTGCCGAGGCAAGACAGGTGTAGAACTGCGTGACATGCTGTGGGCCCCAAAACATGTGGTATGATGGAGCAGTACTTGTGGAGGCTTTAGATGATGGTGGTGGTGGAGGGGGAGGAGCGGGCATTGGTGCAGGAGCCGCTAGTTTGACAATGTGGAGGAGAAAGCTGCGTCTCCTGTCCAAGTTGTAGGTGTGCCTGGGCCGGAAGCACATTCACCCAGTGGGCCGTAAAGGACATGTACTTGCCCTGACCGTAGTTATAGCTCCAGACGTCCACGCTGCCGTGCACCTTGGAACAAGCTGATAAGCTCAAGGACTGGCCCACCTTCTGTTCGACATACTTATGAAGTGCTGGTACTGCCTTTTTGGAAAAGAAATTACGGCTTGGAACTCTCCATCTCGGCTTGGCACAAGTCATTAGTTCTCTGAACGGTGCAGAGTCCACCATTTGGAAAGGGAGAGACTGGAGTACCAACAACTTGGACAGGAGCACGGTCAGCTGCTGCACCTTAGGATGGTTGGACGCATACTTTTGTCTCTTTGCAATCGCCTCGCTGCTGCTGCTGTTGCTGCGGCGGCAGGATGGACCACCACATCTGAGCCACGTTTCTCCCAGGCCACCGGATGATGACGCTGCATGTGTTGACACAGGGCCGTGGTGCCAACGTTGGCTCCCTGGCCACGCTTCACTTTCTGCCCACAGATTCTACATATACCCATATTCGGCTCCTCCGATGTCTTAGCAAAGAACTGCCACACCGCCTAGTAGCTGATTTTACCGCCAACGCTCCGCACTGAGTGACTACTACCACCACTGTCTCGCTGAGTCCCTGTGCCACTACTTTCCTGGACCTGCGAAGCGGGTTTTCTACCCTGTGGCCGCTTTGCTCCCGACCTCACACTGCTGCTACCCTGCTGACTCACAGCCACACAACCCACTTGCTGGCTGCGCCTCTGCCTGACGCACAAGCTGACGCCCCCTTCTCCTGACGATGATGAAGCCCTTGCTTCGTCCGGCTCCCAAGTGCGGTCGGCTACATCATCATCGATTTGTGTTTCATCGTCACTGCTGTCCTCATCACCGGTCTTGGTATGCAGAGGCTGACCCCTCACAACATGACCTCCCATGCCACTCTCCACATCTATACTTTGCCGCCTACTGCATGAAGCAGGGGATATTGGCCCCATTTCTTCACTGCCAAGTAGCTGCTGACTGCCCTCCTCAAATTGTTCATCCTCGCTATATAGTGGCACTGAGCCCAGACCACATAGTAGATCTCTGGCTGAGGGAACCGGATGGGACAGAGGCGGGTTGAGGACAGGTGAGGGCCGCTGACCCGCTCCCGGGCCATGCCAACTAAGGGTTGTGTCTGACGATCCCACCGACTCTTGGCTGGGGTTGTCAGATGTCATCTGGGAGGAAGTGGATGACCTAGTCAACCAATCAAGAACCCTTGGGTTGCTGGTCAACACACGGCCGCTAGATGACAGCAGCAGTTGTGGCCTCACCGAGTGACCCCTGCTGCGACGTCCCCTTGCTGTGCTGCAACCTGGGCCTGCTCCAGGAATGTTTGTGCCACTGCCACTCGCAGTTGAAGAGCCTGCCACCTCTCTGTCTGACATACTGTTTGTTCTAAAATGTCCAGACACTGTTTGATGAAGATATCTGTATATGATAAATACACACCCTGTATTTGACTCCAAATGAACCCAGTAACAAGCTTGGGTAACCCTTGGATATAAATTGTGCTCCACAAATGGCCAGGAAAAATTTACTTGTATGTGCCGTTTAAAAACACTGTGTATTTTACTGAATATAAAAGCACAAACAGGCTTAATTAACCTTCGGATATGAATTATGCTACAGACAAAATGTCTTCTTTGGAGGTGAAAAAAAACAGTTTCTTTTATTGACCACAACAGCAGAACAATGCTTAATTAACCCCTGGATCTAAATTGCGCAAAAGAAATGAGCAACCAAAAATTACCAGCTTTGTAGCGTGTTAAAATGGCGTGTATTTTACGGTACAGAACAACAGAAAAACTTGTAATTAACCTTCGGTTATGAATTATGCTACAGGCAAAATTTCTTCTTTGGAGGTGAAAAAGAACGTTTCTTTTAGTGACCACAACAGCAGAACAACGCTTAATTAACCCCTGGATCTAAATTGCGCAAAAGAAATGAGCAACCAAAAATTACCAGCTTTGTAGCATGTTAAAATGGCGTGTATTTTACGGTACAGAACAACAGAAAAACTTGTAATTAACCTTCGGTTATGAATTATGCTACAGGCAAAATTTCTTCTTTGGAGGTGAAAAAAAATGTTTCTTTTAGTGACCACAACAGCAGAACAACACTTAATTAACCCCTGGATGTAAATTGCGCAAAAGAAATATGCTGCCAACAATTACCAGCTTTGTAGCATGTTAAAATGGCGTGTATTTTATGGTACCGAACAACAGAAAAACTTTTAATTAACCTTCGGTTATGAATTATGCTACAGGCAAAAGTTCTTCTTTGGAGGTGAAAAAAACTTTCTTTTAGTGACCACAACAGCAGAACAACGCTTAATTAACCCCTGGATGTAAATTGCGCAAAAGAAATATGCTGCCAACAATTATCAGCTTTGTAGCGTGTTAAAATGGCATGTATTTTACGGTACACAACAACAGAAAAACTTGTAATTAACCTTCGGTTATGAATTATGCTACAGGAAAAATTTCTTCTTTGGTGGTGAAAAAGAACGTTTCTTTTAGTGACCACAACAGCAGAACAACGATTAATTAACTCCTGGATGTAAATTGCACAAAAGAAATAGTACACAACAACAGAAAATCTTGTAATTAACCTTCGGTTATGAATTATGCTACAGGCATAAGGTACACAGAAAAACAGGTGCCATTCTTATAGTGCAATTCAGTGTACAATATGAGCAGTAATAATGTCACTGCTCACCTTATAAGATTGTGCTAAGGGAGGCACAACACACATAAGCGCATCACTCCAAAGAACCTGTAAGAGAGCAGCTGTAGATCTTCTCCAAAACCGACAAAAAATGCGGTATCAGGAGCAAAGCAAACTATGGAAGCCTATGTGTAAAAGTAGGTGATAAAATCTGCTCCTCACTCTGAAGAGAAAGCGTGAAAATACAATCTCGGCGCTTGCTGAAAAGACATCCCTTAATCGGGCAAGTGATAAAGTATGAAAATGTGAAACTCCTGAAGTAGAGCTGGTCTGGCGAGAAATGCATTGAGTATATGTTTGGAGTGTATCTTATTTTTTTATACTGATTGTAATCATTCTAGAATAGAACTTTATCACTAGCCCAATTAACAGAAGTGTTTCCAGCAAGCACCAAGATTGTATTTTCACATTTTATCTTCAGAGTGAGGAGTAGATCTTACCACCTGCTTTTGCACATAGACTTCCCTAGTTACCAACCACCTCTCTCTGGACTTACAGGCTAATGCAGTGGTCAGAATCATGACGTTACTTCCTTCTCTGTTGCTTTTGTTGAAAAACAAGTTCTTGTTTACATTATTTACTGACAAGCTTTAACCTTTTAGAGCTTTGTTACATTGTGCACTAGCGTCTACAAACCTCCTGCACTTATGTCAATGTAACAGGATCAGCTAAGAATATCACATCTGATGTGCCAATCACTTCTGTAGACCCATCCACAGAATAAACAGGAAGTGTGAGTCTGAAAGTGATTGTTGCTCTGTAAAGCATAGTGAGAAAACCCCTTTAAGCATGAACACGGATAATCAGATGATTGATGTGAGAAAGGGCATGTAGGGTCTTAGTTATGGGGACAAGTTCAAAGAATCAAGCTTATTTAATCCTGAGAGAAGAAATCTAAGGGGGGCATGAATTATCTATATAAGTGCATAGTATAGCCTTACAAAACTAAAAGGTGTTTTATGTGAAACACCCTTTAAAAGACGAAGACGAAAAAAAGGTTCATGCTCCAGGGGTGATGTATATTCTCTTTCATAAAATTATCAATCTGTGGACTGCCTCAGGAGCTAGTCACAGCAGGAACTGCTGAAGGCTGCAAAATATTATGCCTACATACTGTGTTAGCACAACTTAATAAATTAAGCCTCTACTACTACTGTTTTCACATCATAATATAAACATTTGTACTCTGTAAAATAATGTTATTTTACTCTTTAGTTTAGTTCTTTTATTAAATGAACCACAATGATAACATGACATTTTGTCATACTGACCGGAATCACCATCTGTTTGCATTTGCGCTTCATATGCATGAGATGCAAGTTGAAGCGTGAACTAGCAGTTGGGTATATGGTATGAAATATTGATATATATGATCCATACTTATGAGGACCTGTCCTGTCCTGTTTTACACAGACTCATTGATTTTGAATGGCATCTGTAAATCTTAATTTTAACTGTGGTTCAGAGAATTTAAACACTTATGGACAGGTTTCACCACAGATTACAGTTGATTGCTGGGACACTTTGGGACCATCTAAAAAGAAGGGCTTGTATAAAGTAGAATATCTTTTAAATATGTAATTATACAAAGTGGCTTTTACTAGCCTTATATTAGGCTTTTCCACTACTCAGGAGATAAGCAGTCATCAGACGTAACCAAATGAAATATCATATCCAAATGATACCACATAACCAAAACAGAGTATAATCTTGGCCACCCCAAAGTGTTCTTACAGTAATTTCTCTATATTTCCAGCTATTACAGTTTTTAATGATGAATCTTGCACAACAACATTTTAAACCCTTTGTTTTAGAACATTTATTCAAATAACTTTTTTTTTTTTTAAATTGTCTATTCATTAGTAGTTCCATAGACACAGAAAGTCTCCTACAATGTCAGGCATGTTTTATTAGACAGGTCAGTGCCTTCAGAATGTTAGATAGAATCATGGTTTTGAATAGTTCCGAACATAACAATGAATTCATTATCTGGGAAAATCAGCTATAAAACCAATATAATGTTTAAAAAGCAAGTTTATGTTGTGACTACTGACTTTTACTTTCATGCAGATAAAGTTTATAAGTCTATTTACAGAACTATTTTTAGAAGACATTATTCTGTAATTTTGTTACTTACGGAGACCCAAGCAAAGCCACAATTCTTGAACATTCTGATGACCTGATATGGCATCTCCTACATCACCTTTCTTTAAATTTATTTGCCTTTGTAAATACTAGGTTGAAGTTGTTTTTTCTGTGTTATTAACAAGTAAATAGTACACATTTAATCTCACAGTTCAATATCAACTATGTTTTCTACCATGTTAAAATTAGGGAGGGGTTTTACTTTAATTAGGATTTGGAAAGGTATTCAGTCCCTAGGAAAAAAAAAAAGCATATCGCACCCCCCAATGGAAAATTCAGTCCACTCCATACCTAATTTTCTGCCTAGGCGGTCGCTTACCACTGCCTACCCATCATCCCGACCCTGCTATATATCATAAGTAATACTTTCTATAAACGTTCCCAGAACTGGTTCTCTTGTAAGTCACCTTGTGCTGCCATAGGCAAAAAAGCTTTGGAGAAACACTAGGGTTTGGGCATTAAGGTTTTGGACACATGCTCTACTAGATTACATACATAGTAATATAGTGTAGCTAAAAAATGATATACAAGCCATTATCCGTTTTTATCCCCTGGGACTATGGTGCAAAAAAGATTGTTAGTCCCAAAAATGCGTACTTTACATTTACCAATTAAAACCTCTTTTTGCCAAGTGGATGCCAAAACACTCAATGAGTTTAGGTCTGCTTGCAATTCATGAACAACATTGCACTACACTACATAGCTTGGTTTCATTTGCAAAATAGAAACAGTGCTATTAATCAGCTCTCCTATATCATTAATAAACATATTGAATAAAAGAGGACCCAGTACTGAACCGTGGGGTAAAAACTCATAACCGGGACCATTCAAAATAGGAGTCATTTACCACAAATCTCTGGTACGATCCAATAGCCAGTTTTAATCCAATTACACACTATTATTAGCTCTGATTACTTTAATTTATCCACCAGGTGCTTATAAAGGACAGTGTCAAAAAGCCCTTTTCGGTCTATTAACACTAGGGTGACGTGTGAAGGGAAATTTTTTGATCTCATTTTTAGTTATAATGCGCCCCGATGTTGAAATGGTTTTTGTGCGACCCCTGCCTATGTGTTAGGAATTCCGGAAATTTTGGGACTAGTAAAGCGTAAAACATGTATAAAGGTGTAAAAAAGGTGGAAGTCAAATAAAAAATCATTAGAATAGCATGTCAGTGAATAGAAAAAATGGTAGTGATCTTGCTTGGTGGACCAATCACGCAAGACCTGTGGTGTGCTGGCTCTTGCTGTTGTAGAATAAAGGGTGAGGCGCAAAAATAAAATTTTAAATTTAATGTAGTAAAAATTAAAAAACTGAAGAAATAATCAGTGCATTATTTAATGTAAAATTGTTTTAGATTTTTTTAAAATTTTAAATGCATTTTATGGAGTTATTTTTTAATTTTTGGGATATATCTTTTTATTTTAAATTTTTATATGAAAACATTTTTTTTTTTAAAATTTTAAAATAATTAATTTTTTTAAGTTTGTAATTACAAAAAAGACTTTTTATTATTGTAGGGTGAATTTGAGAAATATTGGACATTTTTTGCCCAAACAGCAAATTTTGCCCACTTCGACGCTCGGTCGGAGCCCATTAAAATAGGTTCCCTGCCCGAGCAGTAAGGGCCCCTAGTTTTGCTGAACCCATTCTTTTATTTGTCTAATAATAAGTGTGGTGCGACATGCCCCAAAAACCCCTCAGAGCCCCCCCTCTTTTAGGCCATTAGAAAATTGTCGAGTTTTTACGAAAAGCATCTAACAATTCATTAGGGATTAAAAATAATAATAAAAATAAAAATAATAAAAATTTAGAGTGGGCGAATTTCCCAAATTCGTTTGTTCACTTCGCCGAATTTCTCGGCAAAAGATAATTGTTCCGATTTACTTCTGGACGAATCATTTTAAAAAAACAGCTATTTCTGGCTGCACAAAGCCTCAGGGTGTGTAAACTTTTTCCATGCTTAAATATGCGGGGGGAGCTTGGTTTGGCTTCATACAATTTTTGTTTTTTTATATGACACCAGATGACTGCCGCCGCTCTTAAAATCGCTTCATTAAAAATTCGGGGGCATTTTAAAAGGAAAAAACTGACCAAAAAACTCAAGGGGGGAATGTACCCCCCTGATAAAGTCATGCCAGAAAAGCTGGAAAAAAAAAACTGAGAGCTGGGTGGCAACATTAGTGACAGAGTTGGAGGTGACGGCGGCACCCACACTGAGGTAGGCGGGGGGGCACAAGCTTCGGGAGGGCAAACAGGGGGACCCACAGAAGGGCCAATGACGAGAGGGGGTCACGGCGGCAGCTGCATGAGGTCAGGCAGTGGCACAATGACCATGTGGGGGGCACGGCAGCACACGCAGCACTGAGGCAAAAAGGGCACAATGACACGTGGGGAGGACCGGCAGCAGCCCGCCAGCATGAGGTCAGAAAGGGGCACAAATGCTTCTGGAGGTGGCAAAACGGAGGAAGCCACAGAAATGGCACAATGACTGAGAGGGAGGTCACGGGGCAGCAGCATGGGTCAGGCGTGGCACAAGAATTCTGGAGGTGGAAAAACGGAGGAAACCCACAGAATGGCACAAGACTGAGAGGGAGGTCACGGCGGCAGCAGCATAGGTCGGGCGTGGCACAATGAATTTGGGGGTGGCAAAACAGGAGGAAGCCACAGAAGGACAATGATGAGGCGGGGGGGGTACGGGCGGCAACAGCTGGGTCGGGGCAGGGGGCTTTAATGCACAGTGTGGAGGACACGGCACGCCACAGCAGCAGCATGGGGTCAGAAAGTGGACAATGAACAGTGTGGAGGAAACGGCAGCAGCCACAGCGCAGCATGGGGCAGACGTGGCAAAAATGACATTCTGGAGGTGAAAAACGTATTGGGCCACAGAGTGCAAAATACACAGTGTAGGGGTACAACAGCAGCAAATGAGGTCAGGCAGTGGCAAAATACATTCTGGGGTGTCAAAACGGAGGAAGCACGAGTGGCCAATGTGAAGCGGAGGTCACGGCGGCAGCAGCATGAGGTCGGCAGTGGCAAAATGCACAGTGTGGAGGACAGGGGGCAGCAGCCACAGCGCAGCATGGGGGTAGACGGGGCCCAAAATGCAAATTTGGGGTGGCAAAAAAAGGAGTAGGCCCACAGAGTGGCACAATGACAGAGTTTGAGGTGACGGCGGCAGGAGCAACAGCATGAGGTCAGAGAGGGCAAAATGACACAGGTGGGATGTCAGGGCAACAGCAACAGCACACAGTATAGGTCATAGATGGCAAATGACGGTGTTGAGGTGGGTGGCAATACCAGTCCGGGTTAAAGATGGTGGTGGGCAATGGAGAAACTGGCGCAGATTTGTGGCATCAAGGGGTCCCGGCATCAGAATAGGGGCGAGGCAGGTGTTTGAACCCAGTGCGCCTAAGGCATTGGTGTGTGGAAATCCTGGCCGACCCACCCCTGATTTCTTGACAAAGGTCAGTTTTTTTACATTTCCCGTGGAAAAGGGGGGTTCCCCTTGGGGTAAAGATCCCCCGCCGCCCCTGAACACCGCTCTTTTTGCCCCTACCCGGGCAGGACCTTTCCACTGCAAACTCGGCAAGTTGCGGCCCACTCCAGTTTGGCCCCCCAGTAGCCCCAGCGGATATTCTAACTGAGGTGGCGGTGCTGTAAAGGGGGCCACAATGTTGGTCGGGACTGGCCCGGGCCCCTGCTGCGCTGCGGCGTCCCTCCTCAAGGCGGGGTGAAGGAAGTGCTCATCAGTGACTCCGACTTAGGGGTTTCTATGATGGGTGGTACTGCCCTACCCCCCCCCCCCCCCCCTTCCCCCCGCAGCCGCGGCATTAGTACGGGGGAGCGCTGGGAACCCCCCGGTCAGACTGTCAGAGAGGGACGATGCCGCACTGGGAGCGGCCAACTTTGTTACGGGGATTTTTCCCCTTGTATTTGAATTTGTCTTCCCTCTCAATGTGGGAAAAAGGGTCCCATTTTGGCCGGGTGCGGGGTCCAAAGGTGGAGAGCCAAAATCATCCTCTGCCGGATTGCTATTTGGCTGCATAGCCCGGCAAAAAAGATGTGCGGGCCACTGACAAGTGACTCCGAGGGGTCCTGCCTCCATTTCCACTGTTTACTCCCGGGTTGGGGGGCTCTGCCTCATCTTCCCCTTTTCCCTCCACCTCCTCCCGCTGCTCCTGCCCTCCTCTTTGTCCCTGGGTAGAAAACCACTCATTTCACCAGACAATGCTTCTGCCCCAATGTCCTCCTCCTCCCCTCCTTCTCCTCCCTCCATTTCAGTCCCCACCGGAAAATGGGGCCGCGGATGTAGTCACCACGTCTCCCGTCCCCGCCCAACAGATTTTTCAGCATCTTTTCCCGGAAGAAGCAGCGAATGACGTTTATTTCCCCTAGTCCTGGCGGGGCTGACAAATAAAAATCGTCCTCGAATGGCCCTCAACAAACGGAGGTGTCACGCATGACTGACACTGGCTGACATCAAAGTTCAAGGGGAGTACTTTTGTTTGCCTGGTCATCAAAAAATCGTTAATGGGCCTTTCTTGTTCATAAGTCGGGCCAACATGTGCAGGCGGAAATTCAGGGGTGGAAAACATTGATATCAAAGGGGTTGGGGGAGGCCCCTCTGCCCCTGCAACTCGAGGAGGGTGTTCCTGGCTTTTTACGAATGGGATAAAATGCTGCACAGTTTCCTGGCCTTTTCAGAATGTTCTGAAGATCGGTGGAAGACTTCAGGAACCTTTTCCCAACCGATTGAAAACGTGCGCCAAGCAGGGGCATGGCCTCCTCCCGGGGCACCGGCCCATGTTCCCCCATTGTCCGCACCATGGCTTCGATTTGAGTTGCCCCGGGAGAAAGCAACACACGATTTTTGCTGCATGACGCGGAGCATTCCTCCCCTGTGTGACTTCGTCACGAGGCAAGCCAGGTGTAAACTGCGTGACACCGCTGTCCCTACAATGTGTAGAGGGCGTATTTTGTGGAGGCTGAGATGGTGGTGATGGGGAGGAGGGGAGGCGGACATTGGCGCAGGTTTCGCATTTTGACAACGTGGAGGAGAAAGCGGCGTCTCTGTCCAAGTTGTTGGTGTCCCTGGGGGGGAAAAGCACATTCACCCAGGGGGGCCGTAAAGGACATGTACTGGCCCGCCGGTTACAGCCCCAGGTCCGCGCTCCCGGCCCCTTGGAACAAAAAGATAACCAAAGGGAAATGACCCCCTTCTGTTTACATTTTTAAAAGTGTTTTGGTACTGCCTTTTTGGAAAGAAATTACGGCTTGGAACTCCCCATCTGGGCTCGGCATTATTTCTCTAAAGGGTGATGTCCCCCTTTTGGAAAGGGGGGACTGCAATACCAACAACTTGGACAGGAGTTGGACTGCCCCCCTCAAATTGTTTTCCTCACTTATGGGGGCCTGACCCCCAACCAATAGTGATCTCGGCTGGGAACGGAGGGGACAGAGGCGGGCTGGGACAGGTGAGGGGCGCCGCCCCCGGGGGGCCATGCCAACAAAGGGTTGGTCTGGGTTCCCACCGACTCTTGGTGGGGGTTGTCAGATGTAAATCTGGGGGGAAGGGTTGATAGTCAACAAATCAAAAAACTCTTGGGTTGTAAACAACAACGGCCGCTGATGACAGCGGCATTGTGGCCTCACCGAGTGCCCCCTCTGAAAATCCCTTGCTGTGCTGTGACCGGGGCCTGTTCCAGGATTTTTTGTGCCAATGCCCCTCGCAAGTGCAGAGCCTGCCACCCTCTGTCTGACATACTGTTTGTTTAAAATGTTCAGACACTGTTTGTGATGTTCTTATATTAAAAAATAACCCTGTTTTTTTCTCCAAATGAAACCCCTAAAAGCTTGGGAACCCTTGGGTATAAATTTCGCTCCCAAAAAAGGCCGGAAAAATTTTCTTGTATTGTGTGTTTAAAAACACTGTTTTGTTTTACTAAATTTAAAAAACCAAAAAAAGGTTAATTAACCTTTGGAATGAAATTTGGCTACAGGGAAAAAAGTTATATTTTTGGGGTTTAAAAAGACGGTTTATTTTTTTTCGCACACAGAAAACAAGCTTAAAAAACCCCCGGGGTGTAAAATTTTCGCCCAAAAAATTGTGCCCACAAACTAGTAGCTTTGTGGTGTTACAATTGGTGTTTTCTACGGCACACAACAAAGATACAGTTGTAATTAACCCCTTTTCTTTTAATTAGGCTACAGAAAAAAAGTATATTTTTGGCGGTGAAAAAAAACGGTTTATTTTTGTCAGACACAGCAAAACAACGCTTTTAAATTTAACCCCTGGTGTAAATTGCGCCAAAAAATTGACCACACAAACTAGACTTTGTAGCGTGTTACAATTGGTGTTTTCTACGCCCAAAAACAAGAGAAAAAGTTGTAATTAACCTTTTCTTTTGAATTAGGGTAAGGAAAAATGATATATTTTGGCGTTGGGAAAAAGCGGTTTATTTTTTTCACACACCACAAAAAACAACGCTTAATTAACCCCGGGTGTAAATTGCGCCAAAGAATTGAGCCGCACAAACTTAGTTTGTAGCGTTTCAAATTTTGTGTTTTCTACGCCCCACAACAAGGAAAACATTGAATTAACCCTTTGCGTGAATAAGGCTACAGGAAAAAGTTTTTTTTTTTGGGGTGAAAAAGACGGTTATTTTTGTCAGAACCGCAAAACAAGCTTAATTAACCCCCGGATTAAATTTCGCCAAAGAATTGAGCCGCACAAACTAGTAGTTTGTAGCTGTTACAATTGCGGTTTTTTACCCACACAACAAGGATACGTTGTAATTACCCTTTGCTTGGAATTAGGTACAGGGAAAAAAGTATATATTTTTGGGGTTGAAAAAAGGGGGGGTTTTCTTGGGGCAGACACCAGCAAAACAACTCTTAATTAACCCCCGGTTGTAATTGCGCCAAAGAATTGAGCGCACAAAGTAGTAGCTTTGTGCGTTTTAAATTGCGTGTTTTCTCCGCCACCACAAGAGATACAGTTGTAATTAAACCCTTTTCTTTTGAATTGGCAACGGGGGAAAATGTATATATTTGGCGTGAAAAAGACGGTTTTTTGGGGGGCAGCACAACAGAAAACAAGCTTAAAATTTAACCCCCCGGGTTTAAATTGGCCAAAGATTTGAGCCCCCAAAAATAGTAGCTTTGTAGCGGTTACAATCGGGTTTTTTTCCGCCACAAAAAGAGTCGTTGTAATTAACCTTTGTTGTGAATTAGGTACGGAAAAAAGGTTTTATATTTTTGGGGGTGAAAAAAACGGTTTATTTTGGTCAGCAACCCAGCAAACAGTTAATTAACCCCCGGATTTTTAAAATTTCCAAAAATTGAGCCGCACAAAATATAACTTTGTAGCGTGTTACAATGGTGTTTTCTAGCCACACAAAAGGAACCATTGTAATTTAAACCCTTTCTTTTTAAATTTGGTACGGAAAAAAAGTATATTTTGGCGGTGAAAAAGAGGTTTATTTTTGTCAGCACACAGCAAAACAAGCTTAAATTTAAACCCCCGGGTTAAATTTCGCCAAAAGAATTGAGCCGCAAAAAGTACTTTTTTACGTGTTACAATGCGTGTTTTTACGCCACACAACAAGGATACAGTTGTAATTAACCTTTGCTTTGAATTGGGGTAAGGAAAAAAATAATATTTTTGGGGGTGAAAAAGCGGTTTTTTTTTTGTCAGCACACCCGCAAAACAACGTTAATTAACCCCTGGATGTAAATTGCGCCAAAGAAATTTAGCCGCACAAATGTGCTTTGAGCGTGTTACAATTGCGTGTTTTTTTAGCCCACAACAAGAGATACGTTGTAATCAGACTTTGCTTGGAATTTGGCTGCAGGAAAAAATGTATTATTTTGGCGTTTAAAAAGACGGTTTTTGGGGAAGCACACCAGAAAAAACAACGCTTTTTAAACCCCCTGGATGAAAATTTGCGCAATAGAATTGGCAGCCAAAAAGGGAAGTGGTATTTGTATTTAAAAAACGCTTTTTCTTTAAATGAATACAACAAACTGGCTTAGTCCCATTTGGATATTGAATGTAATGCAGCTGCAGTGGACGCACCTGGTTTTTCAGATCCAATCCCCCAAAAAAAAATTTAAATAGAACATTAAGAGAACATCTCTAGACAAGCTGAGCCCCCCCACAGAAATCGTATATAAAAAAATCAATTCTTCAGTAAGAGCATCAGCCGCGGCACCCCTTTCCCCCTGATCAACATTTGAGAGGGTATGACCCCCAGCGTCGCCCCGGGGATTAATATGCAGTGACTCACAGAATCCCCCCGGGTCTCTGTTTTGGCTTCCCCCTCGCACATTCATGCGGGCTATGCCCTTCCCCCCCAGAGGGGTTTTCCCCCATTAACCCATGTGCTCCAGCCTTTTTATCAATCAAACACATTCGTTCACCCAAGTACCCCAAATTGACTTCGTTCAAACCGAATTTTCCGAAATTTAAACGAATTCCACTTCGTTAGAATCAATTCCCCCATCTCTAATAATAATAAAAATTTTTATTTAAAGCGGCAAATATTCCGCAGCACTTTACAATTTGGGGGTAAACGTACAACATTACACATTAAAAGTCTTACAGATGAGACACAAGGTGTGGGGGCCCTGCTCGCAAGAGCTTACAATTATTAAGTGTACGGGAGACGAAGGGCAAGAAGTCTAGTTTTAAATGGTCCAGCCTTGTGACAAAATATGGGGTTGTTTTACAAGAATTCGGATAAAACCTGTCACCCACAGTACATCTATAACAGTTAAGTGCCGAAAATGAGATGATGCCTAGAGAGTGTGGGGGAAGGGTGGGGGGTGTTAACAGGGGGATTCTGGTAGGCCAATGAGAAGATTATTCTCAGGGCCCCTTTTTAAAGCATGAGATTCCGAGTGTCCCTGTCGCCCGCGGTACCCGTTCCAGGAACTGGTGCGCACGTGTAATTTTTGGAGACGGGATGGGAGTTCGGGATTGAAGAGTGTAACCTGAACATACATGCGGAAGACGAGTAGGGGGGTTATACAGAGTGGGGGATGAATGTAGGGGGGAGCAGCTTTGTGGAGGCTTATGAGGGGAAGTAGTTTTTATTTTTTCCTGTACGGATAGGCAACCATGCAGTGAAAAACACGGGGTAGGGCATCAGTATAGGGGCTGGAAAAAAGAAAACCCCCCTGGCTGCTGCATTCAGGACAGATTGGGAAAAGGGGAGAGTTTGCACAGGGGGAGACCGAAAAGCAAGGATTTAAATAGTCGAGACGAGAAAGAATAAAGAACAATGAGAGTTTGATTTTGTTTCCACAGTGAGAAAAGGACGGATTTGGAGATGTCTTTGGGTGCAGGTGACAGGAGGGGAAAGGGGTTTGGGTATGGGGGACGAAAGACAGATCGGAATCTAGAAAACCCCAAACACGGCCTGCTGCTTAGGGAGTTATGGTGGTCCCACACACTGAGACAGAAAGGGCGGGGTAAGGTCTTTAGAAATGGTGGATGAAAAGAATTCAGTTTTTGTGGGGTTTTATTTTAAAGAACGGGGAGGACTGATGTCAAGACAGCAACAGGCAGCCCCCTGATGTTTTGTAGAGAGCGGGATGATGTCTCGGTAGGGGTGTATAATTGGGTGTCATCAGCGTAGAATGTATTTGGAAGCCAAATCGCTGTTTTTTTTGTCCAAGGGGCTGTATAGATTGAAAAGGGGAAGGGGCCAAAATGATCTTGGGGAACCCCGACATCAAGGGGAAGAGGAGAGGGGGGTAGAACCCAAATGAGACACTGAAGGAGCGGTTAGAAAGGAAGTTTAAAACAAGAGAGAGCTTGTCCTGGAGGCCAAGGGGGCTAAGCATGCTGGGGAGAATTGGTGATAACAGTGTCAAATTGCAGAGAGATCCAAAAGAAAAAAAATGATAGTTGCCCTGAGATTTTGCTGTTTGAGATCATTGGAGACTTTGGGTTAGACCCCTTTTCGTGGATGAAAACTGCGGAAACCCTGATTGGGGGGTCAAGAAGAGAGTTGGGGAGAGATAGGGTTAAGATGAGAGTAACCAAGCTTTTCCAGGAGTTTGGAGATGGGGGAGGTTAGAGATGGTGGGGTATTATCAGCGAAAGGATGGGCCCAGAGGGGGTTTTTTTCAGAAAGGGAATTATGACGCTTTTTAAATGAAGATGGGAAGATCCCAGAGGAGAAGAGGTTACAATTGCAGTTATGTGAGAATGAAACTGGAAAATAATTGGACAAGGTGGGAGGGAATGGGGCACTAGAGCAGGGGGTTTGGGGCGCAGACAGCAGAAGCCGGGACATTTCTTCTTCTTTTGTGATAAGAGCTAGAGTAGGCGGGGGATGTCGGGGAGGGACCAGATGGCTGCTGCTGTGGGGTTTGGGGATGAGATGTTTGCCGGATTTTGTCAATTTTTTTTCTTTTAAGTAGTGGCCGGTCTTCAGCATGGAGGGTTTAGAGACCGGGCCTGAGCTTTAGGCCCCGAAAGGGAGTTGATGGTGTCAAACAGGCATTTTGGGTTTTTGTTAAGGTTGCGATGAGGGGGGTGAAATATTTTTGTTTGGGGCTGTGAAAGGGGGTTTGAAAAAGTCCCGAGCATAAAATTTGTAGTGGGAAAATCTGCAGGTAGCTTTTGACTTCCCCACAGAAACCCCCGCACATCGGAACAAACGCTGCAGAGGCGAGTCGAGGCGGGGTTGCCATGGGTGTGGTGTTGACCTGGTGTGCAGTGTGTAAGCGGTCCAATGTCTCCAGGGGTGGAAAGGTTTCATTATATTGTTTGCCGCCAGGCAGGGAGGAGAGGGGAGGAGATTGGGGGGGAGTGAGGCTGTTTGGGGTCGTGAAATTCCGAGTGTTCATGGGGGTGGATTTTCTGAATGGGAGCGGGCGAGTCCAGAGATGGGGAAGAATTTGTAATTGAAGGAAAAAAGATTGTGATCAGAGAGGTGTAAGGAGAATTATAAAGTTAAGATTAGGAACGTTTTTAGAAAACCAGATCCAGAATTCCCATCCCTTTGGGTGGGGAGTTTTTAAACGGGAGAGGCCAAAGAAAAGGTTAGGAAAGGACGAGAGGCAGAGGGAAACAGGGGGCATCAATAGGGATGTTAAAACACCCCTGAGAGAGTGGGTATTTCAGTAGAAGGAAGTGAGGGGAGGGGCAAAATATCCAGAAAATGGCGGGGGTTTGGCAGGGGTCTGTTTCACAACCCCGGGACTCGGAGGGAAAAAGGCTGAAAGAGTCTAGGGGTGGGGGGAGAAATGAGGAGGGGGCAGGAGGAAGGACCCGTAAAAGCAGTGTGGGGAGGAAGTATCCAATCCTCCCCCCGGCCTGTTCTCAGGGGCTGGGGGTGTGGGGAAGTGTAGGCCGCCATAGGTGAGAGCGGGCAAGGGAAGCGGGGGCAGATGGCTGGGGCCTGTTTTTGGAGGCCTCAGGTTGAGGGAGTTGGGAGAAAAGGGATGAACAGCAGTGAGTTTGTTCAGACGGGTCAGGGGTTCCACGAGCACATTTCAAAGGGGCTGGAAAAGACTACAGCGAATACAATTAGGTTAGCAGGGTTTTTTAAAGGGAGGGGGAGGTGTGATGAGCAGTAATGGAGGGTGGGGGGGGGGGGTTAGGGGAGATTCACCTCACAAGAAGCAGAGAAAAAAAAGAAACAGCAATGGTTCGTGATAATGGCGCGTTTGTGCAGCAATATGTGAGCAGGTGGTTTTTGGATTTGAAAAAGGGAAAAGGGGAGTGGTGAAAAAAACATGGGGGAGGGAAGGGCGAGGCGCTGATGTGGATAAGATTCTCAGGGGGCAATAACGGGGGGGAAGCCAGGGGGTAGATTGGGGCCCAAAATAGACAGCAATATGAGCATGGTGAATAGGGGTTTTTTTTTTTTTTTTTTGAGAAGCCTAATCTTACAAGAAAAGGCGTTCCTCCTAGCCCCCCGCTGCCAGCAATGGGGTGAGTTACAAAAAACCAGCAGGGAGATGCTACAGGGGGAGAATGTGGGGGCACTAGCAATCAAATAAAAAACAGGGTAATTAACAGGGAAAAGATTTGGTAGAAAAATTTTGATTCAACTACCAAACACAGCATAGCAATTAACATATACAGAAGACAAAGAGGGAGGGGGAGTCCACATTTACAATTTTAACATACCCGAACACAGCATAGCAATTTTAATTTACACAGAGCAAATGATGGGAGGTGTAAAATCCACTATTCACAATTCAACATACCAGAACCCAGCAACAATTATAAAAATTTTCAGCAGAGACAAATGATGGGGGGTGTATCCACTATCACAATTCAAAATACCAAACACAGCAAGCAATTATACATAACAGCAAGACAAAAAGATGGGAGGTGTATCCCTTTCACAATTCAACATAATTTATCAGCTCTATCAAACACTTTCATATCTGGTTCAATTTCAGATATGGTTCACTACTCACATGGCTTAAAATGACCCCTTAGACATTGTGACGCACACTTGGGGCATGTTATGCCAGAAAAGGGGTTTTAAAACCGATCAACGTCTCCCTATGTAACAGTATGAATGGCGCTGCACCGGTTTTTTGGTGTCAAAAACTATGTAGCCCGTTTTAGATGTTTAAAAAGTCGCACCCAAACCCTTTGGCGCAATCGCATGCGCGACACTTTGTAAAAGCAACAAAACTGTGGGGGGGTGCCACCCCTTCGAAATTTAAACATTTTAAATCTTTGACGGCAAAAACCTGGGGGCCCTTAAAAGACAGACCAAGTTAAAGGTGGTCTGCCTAAGCTAGACTTGTCATATTGGCACTACAATGCGCCTGTATGTATGACCTGCAGAAGAATGTTCATACATTCTGGCTCATTCTACACTACTAATGCGTGCGATACAGTTGAGATGTGGGCGACAAAGTTCATACATGTCGCCCTATATCCACAGCTGCCCAGCTACCAAACTTCTACTCACCTCTTCATATAAACAAATCAGGTTGGTCTGACAACTTCTGCCTTTAGTAAAACCATGCTGGCAATCACTTATAATATTATATTCAGCCACATATTCCTGTATATAGCCCCTTATGAGCCCTTCAGTTTTCCCACATTAGATGTTAAACTGGTCTATAATCACCTGGGCAAGACCAAGAGCCTTTTTTGAAGATGGGAACTACATTTGCCTTGCACCAGTCTTCTTGCCCTATACCAGTCACCAGAGAATCTCTAAATATTAAGTAGAGGGGCACAGAAATAATTGAACTGAGCTCTTTAAGAACTCTTGGGTGTAAGCCATCTGTGCCTGCAGCCTTGTTCACATTTATTGGATTTTAGAAAACTTAAATCACAAAGATAACATTTGGAATTCCATTTTAAAATATTCAACAGCCATACTTTCTCCTAATATAAAGTTTTATGAACTTTTAAAAGTGTAACTCTAAAGATTTTAAAGATCAGCTTTAGCAAGACAAATATGTTCTATATAGTTGTATTAATAAGAAGCAGATTGAGAGTTAGTATATTGTATAGAAGTCTAGTGTACTGACCAATCAATTAATCAATCAATCAGATAAATAGCACTTGGCAATAGTGATTGGAAAAAAAATCACTGATTGACATTCCTGCAGCAATTTGGAGAAAAATTGGAAATGAAGGACATATAGTATTGGAAGGTATATTTCTATGCTATTAAGCAAAGTGTCAGAACCATCAAATTATTCTTTTTTATTTAGTAGTTCTGTTTTTATTAAAAGTAGATTCCACTTTAAGTATAAGCACCCCTTTTCACTTTTAATTTTTATGAGAGGATCATGATATTTTTAGCTTTTAAGGCTCATGCTCATAGCTGAACTGACAAAGGCCTATGAACTTGCTATGAACTTGTGAACTATGGTATTGGTCCGTGGGCTTGTAAGCTATGGCAGTGCTCGATGGTCTTGTAAACTATGGCAATGCTCTATGGGCTTGAGAACTATGGCAGTTGTCTATGGGCTTGTGAAGCATAGAAAAGGATCCATTGGCTTGTGACTATGGCAAGATCCATGGGCTAATGAACTATGGCAATGGTTTATGGGCTCATAAAATACAGCAATGGTCTATGGGCTTGTGAACTATGGCAATGGTGTATAGGCTCCTGTACAATGACAATAGTCTATGGGCTCATGAACTATGGCAATGGTCCATGGGCACATTGCCTATGGAGTCATGCAGAATTTTTATTTGCCTTTATTTTCACACTAAACTATACAGCTACTTTTTTTTAGATGTGACAGAAAAGTAATATGCAGTTTTGATGTAATATAATATAAGAAAGACATGTCCCATTAGGGCTACGCCATTTTTTGGTGTATTGTGCAGCAAAAAACTGTCGGACGCCCTATTCTCTATATAAATGAACTGTAGCACATAAAAACTAGGCGCATTATACACCAGGCACGACACATTTGAATGCGCCTAAAGTAGGCGCATCAAAAATGCTAGCAAGGATGTGCTATGCGCCTAAATTATGCTATGTGCCTAGATTAGGCACATCAATTATACTATGCAAGGTTCATTCATTCAGGCACACTATACTCTCATTTAATACACCTTAAAACTGGCGTGGGAGGTTTCCTCTTTCTGAATGTAGCCAATGGTAATCTTTTTTCTGATTTCATTTTATTCTAACTTTTATAGTTCAACCTATTATCATACAGTGTTGATTCCCGATGAAGGTTAAAAAAGCCCCTACAAGGCAGTTACAAATCACCCCATTATGGAGAGGAAAAATTATATGACTCCAAACATAAGAATTTTAGAATACATCTCTGGATGTGTTGTTGAATTATTCACACTGATACGGTTTAATTTACTTTAATTCTGATCACTTGTAACAAGCTCAATGTCAGTGATCCAGCAGCAACCGGGTCCCTCTGTCCCTACAGCAAATTTATGATTCTCCAAGCTCTGCTTTGTTTTGGGCAAGTATACATTTGTTTAGATGTTCCCCTTACTCAGTTAGAGAGCTTTCTGTAAAAAGCATTTCTTGTCAAAAAGAGCTACGTTTTTAGATAATCATTCAGGAAAGGGAAAATTCCCAGGGGACTGACTGTGTGGAACAAAAAAAAGTTAAGGGGCATTTAAAAAGTGAAATTAAGTTTTATAATTGTTGTTATATCTATTCTAAAGTTTTAAAAAATTTGATTTTGGTTATTAAAAAATATTTTGTACATACAAATTTGGGAAAACTAGGGTTTTTATTTTGTGGGAAAAATTTTTAAACTTTAAAGACTGAAATTATTACTCTCTTTATGAAAAAGCCATTTTTTGGTTTTTTGGGTGCTTAAAGGGAAACAAAAAATTTTTTTTTTAATTTTTTGTCTTGGTATTGTGGGTTTTTAATTTTTTCCCAAAAATTTAGCAAAAGTTAGTAAATTTTATCTTTTTTTTATTGCAGGAAGGGTTTGTATCTTTTTATTTTCCCTTTTTTTGATAAAAATGGATATAAAATTTTTAATTTATTTTTATTATTTTGAGTTAGGGAAAAAAATCAAAAAAAAATTTAACCTTTAGTTTGGGTTTTTTTTTTTAGTTTTTTTGGTTTTTCTTCAATTCGGGACCTAAAGGGGGAAAATTTATGTTTAACCCCCTTTAAAGGGCCCCGGGGGTTTTTTTTTTTTGGTGCCCTTTTTTCGTTTTCCCTCCTTCGCTTTCCCCAAGCCAAAAACTTTTTTTTTTTTCCCCCAACATGGGAACATAAAGGGCTTTTTTTTGCAGGAAAAGGAGGAAAATTTTAATGGTGTTATTCACTAAAACTATAAAAATATGTTGGGAAAAAATTAAAAGGGTGGGCCCAAATTTTTAAAATTTTTTTTTTTAATTTTTCCCAATTTTCCCGGGGGTTTTTTGCTTTTCCCGCCGTTCAATTTTCGGTAAAAATAATGTGTTATTTGTATTCTACGGGTTTTTGCTACGCATTCCGGAAAATACCAAAATGTGGGGTTTTCCCGTTATTTTTTGGAAACGAAAAAAAATTTTCCCAAAAAAATTTTCAAATTTTAAAATTTTTGCCCCAAAGGGCCCCGCCTTTTTGGGTGAAAACCAAAATAAACTTTTTTTACAAAAACCAAACGGACTTTAGTGGGGGGGGGGCTTTTTTTGCGGGCTGAATTTGTACTTTCTATCGCTAGCATTTTTGGAAAATTGCTTGGCCCTTTTTTATCTTTTTTTATTCTCCTTTTTTTGGGGGTGACGTAAAAAAACTAAATTTTTGGCTTTTGGGTTTATTTTTTTTTTTTCCCGGTTTTAAGCGTACGGGAAAAAAAATTGATGTTTATTTTTTATAGACTTTTTTGGGTTACGGCGAAAACCAAATATTTTGTAATTTTTTAAAAATTTAAGGGATTTTTATTTGTTAAAATGGGGGAAATTTTGGAACTTTTAATTTTTTTTTTTTTGAAATTTAAAAAACTTTTTTTTTTTTTTTTTTTTACTGTAACATTTAGTCCCCCCCATGGTGCTTGACCCCCTAGGGGGGCCCCGATTTGTTAATACCCAAACCCAATGCATTGCATAGGCAATGCATTAGGGTTTTACAAAAGAAAGGCGGTTTCCCCACTTCCCGTCTGCGGAGGGAATTTGGGGGAAACCGGCCAAGGTAAGTGAGGGGAAACCTTCACAAGGTCCCTACCAACCCTGCCCGGGGCCCTCGGATTGGCGGGGGCCGGGTGACCGTAACGATCGGTGCGCGGCACCCCATCGGCGTTCATTCAGACGCCGGGGGCCATTTTTTTGCCGGGGTGTTTTGATGGGTTTAAACAGCCGGTTACCCCGCCGGGTGTTACGGCGATTAGCGGGAGGATCCCCCCCGCAAAACCCCTTTAGCGGCCCCTGGGAAGTACTCATACGCCCAGGGTCGTTTAAGGGGGTTTAAAAAAATATTTTTTGCACTGGGGGTCCAAATATGTGTGCTTTTTTCCCCATCTAGGGATTGTATGAAAAGCTGGAAAATTATACCAAAACTTTTTCTGGGGGTATGCAATTTTAAAATTTTGTTTCTTATGAACCCCAAAACCTTTTTGCTGACACAAATTTTGATGCTGGTTTTTGGGACTTTTTACCTAGAGAAAAGCACTGGTCCTTACAAAAACCCTTCTACCAATAAGGCTATACCCTTTTCGCCAGGGGCGTTGCTAGGGTCCCCAAAAATCCGGGGGCTTTTGGGCCCTTTGTGTTAAATTTTTTCTCATAGGAAAAAGGGGTTACGCCGGGATTTTTTTTAGCCCCCAAAAAACTGCGGGGTTCTATGGGGGGGCTTTCACTTCTCTCCTCCCGCGTACAATGCCATCGGGTTGTACCCGGAAAAGCGACATGGAATTCATAGCTCTCATTGAAGAGCGTATTAAAGGGGAAATACACCACAAAAAGCACCCCGCAATTATGGGGATTGAACGTAAAACCCCTTTTCTTCTGCCCGCAGCTAAAAAAAAAGTACGCAAACCCGGGCGAAGGGGGGTAAAAAAAAAAATGTTTTCAGAAACAATTCATTTATCAGGCTGTAGTTCACATGTGGGAAAGGACCCGAACAGGCAGGATTATGTTTTTTACGCAAATTTTTGGGGAATATTGTGGGTACACACACACACACATATATATTCAAAATATACACAAATTACAAAAAAAATTTTATAAATATACAAACAACAAAAAATGCATAAACATATATATAAATATATACACAACCCCATGCCCTACAAAATATATATTACACACAACATGCACCAACATCCCTTCCCCTATAATTCACCACACACAAAACAATATTTTTATATATATATATATTTATTTACACATACAAGCATAATAAAATACACACACATACACACATATACCCCATTAAAACACATAATTTCATACAAATATAACAATACCCAAACTTATATAAACACATGCATACACACAAACATATTACACACACAAAGCAACACAAATACACATATATACACACACTGGCCAAAAAATATACATTAAGACAATTTATATTTATGAAGATTATGGGGGGGGGTTCCCCTTTTTATTTCTAACTAGCACAGGTCCTCAGTGAGGCCCAATTTAACTCCCCTGAGACCTCCCTGGGCAAACCGGGGGTGATGAAGATGTGATGATGCGGGTGCTGTTTTTTCCAAGGCTGAGTAGTTGCATGGTTAGGGACCCGGGAGCAGTGCACCAGGGGGGGAGCTCCTCACTCATGCTTTTGCTGCCGGCTTTGTGCCAGCATGGCTCAGCACAGGAAGTCTGACAGTCAGGACCCCAAGTGAGTGACAGGCGCCCCCCCCCCCTGCTAAAACTGGAACTGGTGCGCGCTCTCCCTTGCCTCCTGCACTGAATAATGGCTCTGGCTGTGTGTTTAGAGGATTCACACACACTAGGAGTCGCGGAGGCAGGCACAAAACACTGCCTACAACCGACGGGCTGAGACTCGGGGCACAGGCAGGATTGTCCGGGGGCTTGTGCCCCGAATAAACTAGCCTAGCGACGCCCCTGCTTATCGCTATACAGACAGGTGGAAAATCTATATGTACAAGTATAACAATAGGTATTCCCTACCTCCCCCCATGAAAAGTAGATGTACAAGTACTGTAGCTGTTCAACAGTATTTTGCACCTGTGCGTTTCTTCAATCAATTGCGCTACTGAAGGCTTCAACTGTCAGGATCAGAGTATTCTTAGATGCTTGCAGAGCAACATCTAACAGCACCAGCAACATCATGATCATTATGAGCAAAAAGTACAGAATGGGGCCTTACAAGACAGCCAACCATATTGAATATTTTCTTCAAGGTTCGAAAAATAAGAACATCAGTAATGCTGGAAAAGACCTTCAGTAATACTGGATATCCTGAATAAATAACTTTGATTCTGACTTTAAATATATATATATATTATTTTAGTTTTTTTGTGCACTTTATACCAAATTTGTATGAACTGGTTATGATGTCTACATATATGCTACAGCAGTGGCCATTTTTCTATTTTTTAACAACAGCTCTCTCTTAAGACAGCTATACTTTTTAAAACAAATAATGACAGTGTGTAACAGCTCTCTGTCTCTCTCTTTTACTAGCATAAGGCACACTTAAAGAATATAATGAGGAATATATTGCTGACAAAATAAAGATTGCATATTCTAAATATTTAGGGCTGTTTACCTGTTTATCCGACCGGTATTTGTCCGGGTTTTGTGCCGTGCACACAGCCACGGGAGGACGGCTTTTCTCCACGATTAGCGGTAAGTTCCTGTAGGTGCCCTATTGTAGGGAGTGACAGAAGTGTGTGTGTGATAGAAGGTAGGAGTTAGCAATTAGGGATCTTGGTAGGCCTGCCGAAGAAGATGTATTTTGAGGCAATATTAAAACGTTGAAGGTTAGGATTGTCCTGGTTGTACGTGGTAGGATGTTCCAGAGAACTGGTGCTGCACATGTGAAATCTTGGAGACGGACATGAGAGGTTTGGATGATTGTGGTCTGTAGTTTGATAGCAGCAGAGTGGAGAGGACAAGTAGGGTGGTAGATGAGATGAGGGAGGAGATGTAGGAGGATGCAGCACTGTGGAGAGCTTTATGGGTGAGAGTGATGAGTTTATATTGTATCCTGTACTGAATGGGTAACCAGTGACTGACACAGGGTAGTGGCATCAGTATGGCGGCTGGAAAGAATATTGAGCCTGGCTTCTGCATTCAGGGCAGAGAGGTGAGAGGCGAGAGAGGGAGACCAATAAGCAAGGAGTTACAGTAGTCAAGATGAGAAAGAATAAGAGCAGTAATCAGAGTTTGAGTTGTTTCCATAGTGAGAGATGGACAGATTCTGGAAATGTTCTTTGTGCAGGTGACTAGGAGGACAGGGAAGGGATTGGATATATGGGAGTTGAAAGGACAGACAAAGTCTAGTATTAAACCTAAGACATGGGGGCTTCATACTAAGAAAGTTATGGTGGGGTGGTACCACCACTCTGAGACGAAATAGCAAATGGGGGTGGTTAGTAGATGGTGGAAATACAAGAAGTTCAGTTTTAGTGAGGTGTAGTTTAAGATAGAGGGAGGACATGATCAGAGAAAGCAGACAGTCACTGGTGTTTTGTGGCTGGGCAGGAGATGATATATCAGGAAGAGGTGTTATAGTTGAGTATCAAGCAGTGTAAGATAGTAGCTGGAAGTTAAATCTGCTGAATGGATTTGACCAATGGGGGCTGTGTAGATTAAAAGAGGAGAGGACAAGGAAAAATGCCTGGGAAACGGCCCAACAGCAAAAGAAGGAGAGGAGAGCGAAGTAGAACCTGAAACGGAGACCACTGAAGAGCGGTCAGAGACGGTCAAGATTTGAAACACAATGACGGAGAGCGGTTATTCGTCCTGAGATGCCAAATGGCACTCTAACAACAACTTGGTATCTATCCCCCAAAAAAAACTTTTTATTCACTTTAGGGGATATATCTAGGTTAGGGAGAGTGTACATACTTTTTAAAGATATTTATTTCAATATGTTGCAAGTTGTTAAAATGGTTTTTGCCAAAAAGTCTGTATTGTAGAAATTAAAATTAGAAACATTCCTAACAAATCAAAGCAGTCTTGTGGTACTGTAGTAATGTAATGTAACCTTCTACAGATGTAGAAGTAGTTACAGATTGTACCATGAATATCATGTTTTCGTGTTATCTGCCATTCATCTCTAAACAAAAGACCAATTGAACAAACTGCAGTGAAAAAGGTGAGTTCGAGTAAAAATCTCCATTCTGTGCCATGTTATCTCGGTGCAATATATGTTCTGTTTAGTTCTGATACATATGTATTTAATTAATTTATATTGTTCAAGCTCTTGGGTATTAATTAAAGTTGCTTAACTGAAAGGTTGGACGTGGACATGTTTTTATGCAGGATATTTCTCTAATACAAGTATATTCTCTAAAAATCATATGCAAAAGTTATCAGTGATCTAAAAATCACTAAGTGACCCATAGAAGCCATTATGTACGTACTCAACAATTCATCCACATAGATTCACTTTTCTGCTTTATATTGTTCATATTTAACCTATATTACCTGTTTCAGTATGTATCTGTATCTAAACAGAAATCAGATTACTAAAAAGCAAACAAAAAGATTCTGATTTTCGTGGTGCTGTAGTCACAGATTGTAGGACCTTTTCCATCACTGATCATTCAAGTTATCATTCCACTCTGTTCTGATGGTTTTGAAAATTATAAGCAAAATGGAAACACTCATTTCCTAATTTCTGGATCCAGGTTTTGCATCAAAGTCTATTTTGATGATTCACATCTGTAGTAGTATATATTGGGTCTTTGGTAGGGTTTTTAATTCAGCTACGATTAAGGTACTATCAAAACCGATATGTTTCGTGTCCAGATTGACGACCATTCATATACTAATATTATGACTTTTAAATAAATGTAAATAATTTGTTTTTTTTATATTTAGTTTATATTGAGTTTATATTCACGTTTAACAATGGTAAGTATTGGTCTGAGTGAACAGCTTAATCATGCCAACATACCACTGCATTATATGTATTTAATTGTCTCTGCCTAGTTTATATGGTACTATTGTTATGGGTGAACAGCAAATCCCAAACCAAACCACCGCATTATATGTTGTAATTGTCTCCTGCCTAGTTTAAATGGTACGCGTCTGTGTCTGTAAGCAGTGAACAGCAAATTCCCTGCCAAACCACCGCATTTTATGTGTAATTGTCTTCTGCCCTGTTTAATGGTAACATTTTTGTCTAGATAGTTATGGCCCTGCTCTCCGTCTTACATAATTTACATGTGTTTATTTGTGTTAGCATCATTCCCAGATATTCACCTTGATCAGTGTCGTGCTTTGTGCAGAAGCTATTTGTAGCTCAACCAATTTACGACTACTGAAGGACATAATGCTCAATTTGTACTCATCATAGTTGAGTATATGTTACAAGAGCTGTGTCTGTGGCCAGAGGTCTGAGGGCCCAATTTCACGTTGACAAATTTCCTAAGTGGAAATTTGGATGTGGCCAATTCAGAATTATCCCAGATAATGAGCCAGAAGTGAGCTATAAGGGAGCTGGGTCTCTCGCCGTTTTGTAAGTAGTGCACTTATTTGCAATGCTCTTATTTTCCATGCTTTGCTTATACTACTCTACCTTGCAGACATCTGCCCCTATCTTAACCAACCTATCTTGCACTCAGACAATTTTATCCAACATATGATCCCTCTTTCTCTTCCCTCACCCTATGTTACTAATCCATCACGCCTATTTTCCCTCTTCAACCACCCCAAACCTTTTCGGCTCTCATATTACTGCTCACAAACCGCACTCGTATTCATCACCTGAAACACTGCTGTTCTTTTAATCTGCTGCTTCTTGCTGCAGGGGACATCTCTCCTAACCCCGGCCCACCCACCTTCCTTTATTGTTCATTCCATCTCATCATCTGCCTTAACCCATAGTATACCCTGCTAACATGCTTGATATTCGCTGTAGGGCTTTTTTCTGCCCTTTTTAGTGTGCCTCTATGGAACGCCACCAGATCCATCATGCATCAAAATCACTGATGTTCATGACCTTTTTCGCTCCATCTCCATAATCTTGTGGCCCTCACAGAAACTTGGAACTCCAGCAATCTGCTAAAAGCTTACCTTGACCACCCCACGCTCTCACGATGGTGGGACTACACTTCACCCCACACCCCCAGAACTGAGTAAAAGCATGGGGGGTGTGTTGGCCTTACGCCTTTCTCCACTACACTTACCAGGTCATTCCCTGCACCCTCCCTCAACTTCCTCTCCTTTAGAGGTCCACACCATCAGACTCGTTCGGCATTTTCCATCAGTGTCGCAGTTGTCTAAAGAACCTCCCTGGCATATCACCGCCAGTTTCTGGATCCATTTTGCCGCTGGCTCCCCATTCTACTCTACTGAAATACCCACTCTCATTCATGAGGTGATTTCAAAATCCCATTGATGACCCCATGTCTCCTTTCTGAATTCACAGTTTCTTTCTTTAACATCCTCTCTTGGCCTCTCGCAGTTTACTGACTCCATAATCCAACAAGGATGTGGAACTATCGGGTATGGTTTATGTCATCTTTTCCTCAATTTCTAACTTCACTAATTATCTTATGCCCTCTACTGACCACAACCTTATCTCCTTCAATTATCACTAATTCTCAGGCCTTCCCCTGGACAAAACCTGCTCATCCTAAACATTCCAAACATTATCCGGCTCCATTAATACCTCAGGAAACTCACAGACACATACAGTCTGCACTGCCACCCAATCTCTCCCTCTTCCTGTCTGACCAGGCTGTACATATGTTTAAAATGAAACTCTTCTCAACCACCCTGGGCCCATGTTGGCACCAATCACACACCGCACCACCAGAGTAAGACGCACGCAGCCATTGTCAAACCTCAGACTCGTTGCTATCCATCAGACGGTTCACAGGTGTGCTGAGCGGCTGTGGAGAAAATCAATGCTACCTGCATGACTTTCTACCACATTAAAAATTCGATGCTCAGGACTTATCACTACTTCACTTCACTGCGAAACAAACAATAAATATTTCACCTCCCTCATCTCAACACTACACAACCAACCAAAATGCCTCTTTGACACCTTCCACTCCCTCCTAAAGGAACTAAAGTCAGGCTATGGTCACTGACCTCTGTGCTGAAAGACCGGGCCACTCAATCAAAGACAAAATTGAAAATATCCGGCAAAACATCAAAGCACAATCCCCATTTATACCCATTCGTCCCCTCCTGCACGTCATCTGATATACGGTCAAGCCCTTGATCCACGACAGAGGGAAAGAAGTGGTCCAGGCTTCTCCTGATCTGCACCCCCCCACTCACATGCTCTAATGTCCTCCATTTCCCATCCCACCTCATCCAGTCTATCTTCTCCAGCTGTTCACTCATCTCACCCTTATCTTGCTATATGTAACCTTCTCTCTCTCCCACTTGGGATCTTTCCATCTTCCTTCCACACAGCACATCATAATCCCTTTACTAATAAGCCCCTATCTGGCACCCGTCCTGTGCTGCCAAATAACGACCAGTCTCTAACTGCCCTTCTTCTCTAAAACTCCTGGAACGCTTGGTCTACCTATCGTCCTAATTCGCTATCTTTCAAGTAACTCTCCTTTCTTGACCCTCTGTGATATGGGTTCAGACCCTAAAATCCACGGAGGAAAACTGCTTTAAAGTCGCAAATGTCCTCCCTAAACAGCAATATCTCAATGGGTAACTACTCCTTGCTGCTTCTCTTTGGATCTCTCTGCAGACTTTTGGCATGTTGATCACCAAATTCTCCTCTGAATGCTCAGCACATTTGGCATCCAGGACACCGCTCTCTCTTGGTTTCTCTTACCTACCTCTCCTGAACGCTCCTTCAGTGTCTAATTTTCCGGTTCGAACTCCTCTTCTTTTCCTCTATGCTGTTGTGAGTTACACAGGGATCTGTTCATAGGTCCTCTTCTCTTTTCAGTGTACACAGGCCCCCTTGAGTAACAACCATCAGTAGATTTGCGCTTCCAGTACCATCTCCTATTGCGGATGTCCACCCAATTTTACACCTCCTCCCGTGACATCCTCCTGCCCTGCTACATATCACAGTACTGTACGGTCGCTGTACTACTGGACATCATGTCCTCTCTCCTTACTGAAACTAAACCTTCACCTAAGATGATCTCTTGTCTTTCCGCCTTCTATAACTCCAAAACCCCCCGCTGATATTTCTGTTTCTGTATGTGGTACCTCCCCATTTCTCTCATAAGCGTGCAGGTACGATGTCTTGGGGTTTTATTAGATTTTTGATTGTCTCATGATGTTGTCTCACGAATTTACACATATATCCAATCCCTTGCCCGCTCCTGCTAACCGACCAGCATGAATATCTCACAAAATCCGTCGCTTTCTCACTGTGGATGACGGAAACATAAATCAAACTCTCATTTTGCTCTTATTCTTTCTCGTCATGCGAACTGCAACTCCCTTGCTTCTCGGTCTCCACTCTCTGAAAGCTTCCCCTCTCAATATGTCCAGAATGAGCAGCCAGGATCATCTTTCTCTCCTGCCGCTATACTGACGCCTCTACCATTGTCGGGTCTGTCTCTGCACTGTTGCCATACAGGACAGGACTACAGTATATATCAGCACTCTCACCCATTAAAGATCTCCACTATGCTTGAACACCCTTTTTCACCTCCCTCGATCTCTGTCTACCACAACCCGCTCTCTCACGCTCTGTGCATGATATCTGGTTACATCATCAAATCATACGAACACTATCATGCCCACCCTACAATAATTTTCACATGTGCAGCACCTATTCTCTGGAATATGCATCCGAGGTAAGGATCTGGCACTTTCACAACCCTCATCAGTTGTAAGAGGGCCAATGAAAAATACATACTTCTCGGTATGGCCAACAAGATCTCTATATGCTATCAACACATTGGTCACGAACTACATAGGGCCTCTCACATGTCAATTATCTGTATATAGATGTATCGTCAGGTTGGGCAGGTTCACCCATTTTTCATGTAATACCAACCCCCCTCTATTTATGAACCATAGGCTGGGACCATTGTAAAAAATTTGGAACTTTTACCGTATGTTTCACCCATACACACTAAAATAAGATTGTATGCTATCGCCGGCAGGGGTCACTCACAAACTTGTTGTTAAATTGTAAGTACTTTTAAAGTTTAAATGTCTGTATGGTTACCCTTAGGAATTTGTAAAGTGCTGCGGAATAGGTTGGCGCGTTATTATAAATAAAGTATTATTATTTTATTATTAGTAATATTGGAAGTGGAGACAATACATTCCCCTTACTGCTGCCAATGGGTAAACACTATTTCTGGACCCCCTCATACCTCTTAAATTGCTGTCTGATTAATTAAGTAAACCTAGGGAGAAGCAAAGACCCTTATCATCTGTTCTTCTAATGGTCCTGTATTGTTTTCCAAAGTGGTATATAACCAAGATTGTAAACTTACTGTACAGTTCCAAATTCTTTGTAAAACTTTTAAAATTCACACATAACTATGAAGCCACTGCTAGCAAAAGAGAACTTAATATATGCATTTAGTTTAATCATTCTTTTTATTATTTTTAGTAAATCTGCAGTTAAAATTTACAATTTTAAATTAAATTTATCAGTGTTCGGCTTTTATTGTCATCCCTATTATTTTTCTTTACTGCAGATGTTTGCAAGTAAGTGGAGCCAACCAAAAAAAATGTTTGTCAAACAAGTATAGAAAACTGGCCTACATTTTGCTTATTTGCAATATAAATATGTTTTGTTCTGGGAAATACTCTTTCAAGTAACACATGGTCAGTGCCAAAATTAAAGTACCAGGTTTTTAGGAATTGAGGACTGGAAGCCAAAGGTTACAGAGCACATGAAGGATGATATACACTAAGTAATGAAATCTTTTTAGATAGATTGATAGATAGATTAGATAGATACTATAGAAGATAGATAGTTTGATAGTTAGATAGACACGATAGATAGATAGAGACATACAGATAGATTGTATGGATAGATAGATAGATAGTACTACATACAGATAGACAGATGCGATAAATAGATAGATGGATAAATGGATAGGTTGATAGATAGATTGATAGATATAAATAGTTAGATAGAGGTGACATACAGATAGATAGTTGGCTAAATTGATAGCATGGATAGATAGATAGATAGTTAGATAGCATAGAGACTTAACTGATAGATAGATGGATAAATAGATTAGATGTAGATAGATTGATAGATAGTTAGATAGTAGGACTTACAGATAGACAGATGGATAAATAGATACGATGGATATATGGATAGTTAGTTAGTATAGAATAGATGGGAGACATACAGATAGACAGATGGAAAATTAGATAGATGAATATATGGATAGGATAGATAGTTAGAATAGATAGATAGATAGATAAGATAGTTGGAGTGGGTAGATAAATTTGAGATAGGACACAGATGGAGTATAGATGTATAGTTCAGTATAGATAGATATGATTGCATAGATATCTTTATTACATTTTACTTTGCAAGCAAGAATAAATTATAATTTTATGCAACCTGAAGTTCCTTGAAAAACATTATCATGGTTCAGAGTAGCCACATTGAAATGTGCTTTCAATGTTGTCCAATGGCAACAGTCCATACTTGAAAATAACTATAGCTGGATAGGCACTCTATTGTATTCTAGCTTTTCAGTAATTTACATTTTAATGAGAAATATTTCTTATTATTTATTCTTGATATTGCCACAATGTAGTAACAATATTTGACTAAATATCGGATCACTTGGGTGCACTTTTGGGTCAAGGGACCAGAAATTCTTTTCTACAGAGCAATTTCAACTAAAATGTGTTGTTCCATGTACATTGTATAGAACAATTGATCCTTCACATATTAAATGAAAGTTACATGTATGTATACCATTAATTACATAAAATGACTGTATTGTTATATAGTATGAATGGGCTCAAACTGACTAATTGATGATGTGTCTATTTCTGCTAATAATGTATTTGTTTTTTAAAAGCTTACATATCTCTGTTGGAAATTTTACTATTACGATTAAATTGTCTGTAAGCCAAGTTGATAATATTAAGTCCATATCTTTTATAGTGACTGATGATTTGTCACCACTTAGGCACTGACAGACAACAATATACAGATTGGTCTGGTGTTTTTGCTGCTTTGATCCACTTCTTCATGTCTGTACATTATTTATGATCCCTGTCTAATAGAGATGCCAGTCCTACTGTTATGTCGTTTATTATTATGTCAGTACATATTCAAAATTGTCCCTGATGATCGTTCTAATGAAAGTCAAATTTTTTACAACGACTTAAAACTCGAAACATCAAACTTCTAGGGGCTGAAGGCTGGATTGCCTTTGGTATGTTTTTGATGTTTGTATATTTAAAAACTTGTGCAGTATATTTACCTGAGGGGGTTGTAATAATGATATAACTTTTCAGAGATAAGAAAATGGATATGTGTGTATTATTACAATATTACCTCACTTGTACATTTGATTGGGTGATATATGCCCTTTGGTTGCCGTGTAAATTAGTATTTATTGGTGAAACTAGATGCCAGTGCTAAGGCTCGTATTATTCAGAATAGTAATACTTACGGAAGAAGAGGAAGGGATTTACTGTCGTCTAAATATCAATTTGCCTGATGCACGAAATGTTGTGAGTGCTTTAAAAATGTATGTCACTTGATCATTTTCCATTTATATAGCGAGGGTTGGTCGACCATATCACTACCCTAACACACCTAGGGAATTTTATTGGATATTTAACATGAATATATTTGCAACCTTATGGTTGTTTCAAGAATATTTGCCCTAATAGTGAATGATGGTATCTTCCTGCTTTTGGTCATGCACTTCCTCTTTTTTTAGTAGGATTGGTTCATTTATAATATTTTTATAATATACATTTTTTGTTTTTGTAATATTCTTTTACAGATGGACTTCAAGATCTGTGATTATAGTGAATATGTGCTGGATGGAAGAATTCTCACATTGTTTATAGACATATAGGCCCGTTCTGATTTGTATTTATTCATCAAAAGTACTTAAATATTGAGCGCAATTATGATTTATTTTCTTTTTTTTGTTTTATTACTTATTATGTTTGGTGTCTTATATGAATGGGAGGTAGATTGCGGTAGCTCTGTCCTTTGGCCTTGTGCACACGTTTTATTTTAATTTATTAATATTATAACAACATCCTTACATTAATTTTTATCTCTGGCTATTATCCAGTCTGTTTTTTGGCAATTCGTGTGAGATTTAGGCTGCCGCGATTGTGTACTGCTGTTGGAACTTTGGTGTGTCTGTGTCGGCTTTTTCCGCGCATGCGACAGTAAGGTTTTTTTTTTGTCTTTTGCTGGTTATTGGGATGAGTATGATGCTTTTTGCATCACTGACATGCACACTTAAACGCGTAGACGCACCGTTAGCCTAGAATGGCGAGGTTTGTTTTATATCTTTGCGTGAATAGTTTTTCACTATATGTGTGTGTTCTTTCATGTTGCATTGCATATGAGTTTATTTATTTTATCATGATTTCAATTGATGATTAATGCACTTTTTATGTTATTTTGTATTAAAATGTATTTGTCAGTTATTTAATTTGTATCTTCACATGGTGGTATATGTATCTATGAATTGTTTTTCACTAAATACGATATGTTATTATTGACTCTCAACTTTTTACAACAGTACAGATTATTATTTATGTATGTAAATTGGTTTATCTATGGGTATCTATTACACTCTATGTTTGTTACCACATTGCTTGATAAGGTTCTATTGTAGAGGTGAATCGTTGTATTGCATCATGGGTTGATTAAAGCACAGTTTCGTTCACTTTTTTGGTCTATCCTATTGGAATGCTTTGGATATAAAATAACAGTAATATTTGCGCTGTAATAGATCTCTGTTTAGAACATGGAAACCAGTGTAATACATTAATACACATTTAAAAAAATCATAACGATATTATTTTATCATATTCAGGATTCTGTCAGATGCAGCCCGTGACAAAAAGTTTTGTTATCTCAAAACATGTAGGGCAATGGTACAATCGATTTTTTTATTTCAGCACAAATTTACAAATCCACAGATAATTACACATTAGTATTTTTTGTTCACCAGTAGCTGTAACATTTCATTGTAACATAATTTAGCAATGGCATACCACCCCAAGTAAAGTAGAATATTTTAGTTATTGGTATATATTTTCCCAAATGAAGTAGAAGAATAATTATGGAATCAACAAAAATCCCAATTGATATGCTGTTGATCATCCTGGTTATTTTATGATGTTTTGGTTTCTCTTGAAGGATGGACTTCGCTAATGTTAAACAATTTTCTACATTAAGATGGGTGCAAGCAACACTGCAGGAAGTTGTAAGATGCAATTTCAGCAAGGGCATCACCTGGCAAATTCTGCTGCAGAGCCGAGTGCCGAGTACAATAGTTACCTATAGTTGATATATCATTTATAGTTCAATTCTAGGACCAAAAAGTGTTATACACACAGGTTAATATAGAAGGGGCTTGGTATATTAAAATTCCCCCAGTATGTCGATATCTGCTAATTATTTAAATTTGCCTCCTGTTGCACTTTAATATTTAATGCATTGTCTTTTTCGCCCTAGATGAGCTACACCTATTATTGGAACGTTGAAAAGTATTGCATTTCAGGTATGTAAGTCATGCACAGACTATTTGACTTACTGGGGCTTGCCCAACAAAATCACTCAGTGGTCTACTAAACCAGTAAGTAGTCACATGGGTTATTTCTGACAATTTTGGTAAGATTTGTCTAAATTTTATTGAAATATAATGTTACACTTCATTGGTCATAACTGCGTTTTGGCATACCCATGGTAAAGCCAAATGAAGTTTGTACAGTATAGCTACTCAATGAACTGTAACTTAGAACTTGCTGGGGGCGGGCTCTGGTGACCTCAATAGTCCTGCTGGTCTAGTTTGCCTGCCAGCATCAGAGGATATGGAGTGTTAAAGGAACAAGGAAAATGGAGAAACAGTCTATGCACAGTGAAAAAGATTATATTGTCTGGGTGTTGCTATAGCCTGAACAGCCATGACAGACTGCTAAGGAGATGCAAGAAGTTATAGGCCGCTAAGCAACAAAAAACATTTGTTTTGCAGTGCGGGTCCTATACATTATAGTTATGCCCCTTGTTTATTGATAAGAGAGCTGAAATCAAATTTTGGGTTGCTTATCAGGGATTATAATTCTTAAGGTATTCTGGCTGGGAATCTCGCTGTGTCTGGTCTGGATCTGCGATTTTCTTAGTGGTCTGTATGTAGGGGTCTAAATTAATTTTTTGGGTCTATGAATTAATTTTGCTCTTTTATCTTATACTTCACTTTAAAATGTGGTGTGCTGAACTACCTTATTCTGTAGTTCATGCACCTTACTTTCATCAATTCTTACAAGATTCAGGCACTTGATTCAGTAGTTTCGTATCTGGGGATGTTAGGCGACGCAGTAATGGTGATCATTTTGATGTAAGGGCATTGGTACATGGTCAGGTTGTAGCTGGATGGTGGTTTGTGTTGCTGCAGAACATGGAGCTTGCTGAAGAAGTGAGGGCAAAATGATGTACCAGGCTGTTATCAATAAAGCAAATGGTCCACATTAACTTTCAATGTCCTTATAGCTATACAGCGCGTTAACAAAAAAGGCAGGTTAAAAAATGCAGGGTCTGATTGCTGTTGGATATTATTTGATTTTTTTTTTGTTTTGCTTCTTTAGACAGGTCTTACTGATTAGACAGATATTAATTATTGTACTTTTTGTGGCAGATTTTACATTTTTTTAGCGTTTTTTGATTCAGTGTTACGTCCCTTTCCCTGGAAAGTTGTTGACGATTTTACTCAACGACCTTTTCTTTACTATACTGAGTTATGTTACCAGGTAGGTGTCTTTCTCTAATATGAAATATGTCCTGTCACATCAACTACGAATGATAAGAATCTCTTAAACATAATTCTTGCCGTAAACCACAATAGTCTTGCTAGTTGCCTTATATGAGAAGAGAAGGGAATGGAAACTCGGTCTACAAATCAGAGGAGATATCCACTGCCAAGCAAAAACCTTGTATTATCTTTTTTGACCTGGAAAAAAATGATTCTGTGTACACCCATTATCCCTGCCTATATGATTAAAAATGTATAGTTCCTTTTTAATTTTCCTCCTTGTGTTGATGTGGTGATGCTACAAGAGGCAAAGGACATGACACATGTTCAAGCAAAACTGTGTTGCAGAAGACTTATCAAAAGTGGTGGCTTATTTTGATTGACCACTACTAGATGACAGCCACAACCTGGCTGAAAAACAAATTAACCTTAGTAAACATCTACATGTTAGCTACACACCATGTATTTACTCATTGCGATAAATACATGATGTTCCTATGGGGAAAGTATACAAAAATTATTTTCTTTGTTTTTAAAGAAATATAGGAAATTATCTGAAAATGTGAAGCAGTTTTAGGCGATTATTTGAGAATAGTCCTAGGCGTGCTTATAGATTCTTTAGTACCTTTTATTTTAGATTTTTTTTCAAGTCATCGTTTCCAAAGTGAACTGCTCTAGAAATGCATCAAGGGGGGTCCTTTCTTGATCTTGTTATTGTATTCACCATGAAAAGTTCCTATGGCAGAGAGGTTTCTCTCAGTCTCATTGCTCTTACAGGTAAAGATTCCCTTTATATGTTTATGCAGAATACCTTTTTGCTCAAGTATAGAAGGATGCCACCACCTTGTTTTAGATTTAGTCCTGGGTATAAATAGATCTTTTTAGATCTGTATGCACCTTAGAGTGCAGGGTTCTACTTTCACTTCGTCACTTTGGATAGTCACATTGTGTCACCATTGTACCATGTTTGACTTAATGTTTTATATGTAACCCCTTTGAATGGGAATTAAATGACAATCTAAAATAATATTAATGTTATCTTGAGAGACGACATCTACCTCTTGACCTTTAATTATATTTATACATTTTTACTATGGTCCCCAAAGCCATCTTTCATCCTAAGTAAATAACCTTTTCATGCTAATATTTCTGGGTTTTGCAGTCCTCCAAGTCCTTATTTATTATTTTTGTTGCCCACCTTTGTACATGTTCAAGCTCTTCAATGTTCTTTCCTATGATCTGGTGCCCAAAAACTGTACTCAATATTTCCATGTGGCGGCTAACCAAGTTGACTTGTATAATGGGAGAATGATCGTTTCTCATAATGTGCATTCTATGCCCCTTTTATTTAAACCCCATTTTCCAGTTTGCCTTGGCAGCGCATGCCTTACTAACTGGGCTGTGATCACAATTAAGTTTTCTGTTCCACCAGGATCCCCAAAATCCTTCTGTATGTTATTTTCTCCCAGATTTTTCGTTTTTTTAATGTAATCTTGATAATGGATTTTTCCTCCTCTATGTGTCATACCTTGCATTTATCTGTGTTTAAACCTGCCATTTCTCTGCTCAGACCCTCCAACTTATCCAGGGTCCCTTTTAATTACACATTATCTATGTTGTGTTGATTACCATTACAGAGTTAGTATTGTCTACCATAGATTGAAGTTTTAATGTTGACATCCACATGTGAAAGATAAATTATATTTGAAAAAATTAAAGTGGATATGGGCCCAATACTGAAACCCTCGTGGTCCACACTAGCAAACAGGGATCCAGTCCCTCTGAGTATTGCACCGTTACTCTCCACCCCGTTGTTTTCTATAATGAGCCATTACTTACAGAAATTGAAAACAATATTACCATGTTCCAAGCATTCTCATTTTACTTTCCATCCTTTTTTAGGTGGCACCAGTATCTTATGCTTTAGATAAATATCTTAAATATCACAACATCCAACCTTCCTTATAGAAATGATGAGATTAGTGTGATAGGGACCAAATCCTTCATGTAAACCATGCTGGGTACAAAGTTACACATTTATTTTCAGTTGAGATACTCCAGAATAGCATCTGTTAGAAAACATCAAACAATTTTTGCCTGCAACAGAGGTTAAAACCTTAACCGCGCCTATAGTTTCCCAGGAACACCTTTTTGACCACTTTTTGATATGGACAACACATTTGCTATGCACCAATTCCTTGGGGAAAACCCCGTTATTTATACAGTCCATTTCAATATTTAAGACTAGGGAAGTATCTCATGACATAACTTAACTCCCTCCCCCCCCCCTAGGAAATGGGGAGTTCTTCCATCCACAGACCTTGGAAACATTTGTCCACCAATTTTTCTCTTTCGGTAGCTGCACTTCTTTCCTTAGGTTAGAAAGAAACCATTTAGGTGAAGTTTACTCACCAATCCTCTCATCAAACTGGAAGGTCATCATTTCTGAGTAATTACAGTGGAGAAAAAAATTGTTTAAAGGATTTGCTTTCTTTCACCGCCCTCCACAATATCTCCATCACTACTTTGTCAATGGCCAACATTTTATGTTTTAATCTTTTTATCTATTTATTTAGTTAAAAAAATATTTTGGGGTTAGTTTTTTTTTACTTTCTATGGCAATATGGTCTTTCTGTCTCCAGCTTTGCTGCCATTCATCTATACTTTTATATTCTGTATTTTATTTTTTTCCTTTGTTGTTTTTTAGTGGCCTTTTCATTGGCCTCTTGTTTTAGTAGTGGAACACTTTATTTTTGTTATTAATTGCCTCCTTTACATTCTCTGATGATCCAATATTGGGTTTTCCTGTTTCTAATTATTTTATTACAATAAGGTATGTACCTCTAACAATGGGCGCTTAGATGTTGTTAACGATCCTCCCATTTATTATTTGTTTCTGCTATTTTTATAAAACTTTTCCCAGTTCAATATTGGTTTATGGACCTCTTTAAGCAGATTAAAATTAGCACTTCCCTGAAATTTGGTTGTCTTTGTGGGCTCCTTGAAAAAAAAACTCTATTGAAGGATAAATGGAATGCATTATGTTATGGTCATTATTTCTGACCTTTGTATACTCTGTCAGGTCTATTAGTGAATATTAGGTCTTGAAGGCATTTCCTTAATCAGTTCGCTGCACCCATCTTGGGAAAGGTAATTATCTTAAATTGATTGAAAAATAAACCTGTTTCCGTCATTAGAGCTACAGGTTCAGTTTCCCAATTTATGTCTGGGTAGTTAAAGTCGCCCATAATAAACAACGCTCATTTGACTAGCAGCCTCATCTAATTTGCCTGAGAAGTACAGCTTCCAGGGATCTGTAAATTTGAGGACCTATAGCAGACCATATTAGAATTATATTTATTGTTTTGTACCACCATGTTGTTTACCCCAAGGTTCCTGGCATGGGTCAGCATGCAATTTAGAGTTTTTTCGGTTTTTATCCTTTCCCTTGTTTTTTTTAACTATAAACTACACCCCCCTCCTCCACTTCACCCCGTTTTATCACTAATACCTGCTCTCTTACTTCACTATCTTGCATGCTATGTTTGGCAGAGTTAACTACCCCCTCAGTCCCTAGTTCAAATATCCTTCAATACTTCTGGCCATTTTGTCTCCCAATATAGCTGCACCCTCCCATTTAGGTGCAGCCTGTCCCTAGCCATAGAAGTCTGTAGCCAAGACAGATGTCAGCTCAGTTCTTCAAAAACCCAAAATCACTTCTTTCCTTTCTTGAATCACTTATTCATCTCTCTAATCTCCTGCTGCCCGCTCTGTTGTGGGCTGTCATCCATGGTCACAGATAATATTCTCTGAAAGATTACTTGGAGGTCTTGCCTTCAGCTTTTGGTCCTTATGTCTCTTAAAATCCCGCAGCAGTGATTAAGGACTCTACTGCTCACCTAATCATGCATTGAGAGATGTCCTTGTCATTTGTTTCCCCCCCCCCCCCCCCCCCTATGGCAATATGGACCATGACAGCTGGATTCTCACCAGACCCATCCAGCAATCTTAACCGATCTGTGATATGTTGAACTTAGGCCACAGATTCAACGATATCAAGGTCTTTATGACAGATTGGCCCTGTCTGTTCACTTTTTTTTATCTTTTAGTCTACGGACCTGTGTTGAATGCTTGTTTTTTTGCCTGAATGAACGTGTGGTACCATTTTTGGATAACTGTGTCTTTTTGATCAGCTTTTAATTCAGTTTTGGGGAGCTAGGCAACTAAAAAAAGAAAAATGCAACTTTGGAGCATGTTTATTATTTTCATGAATTTTCTGTACAGATAAATATTGTTATATAAGCCCTATAAGATAAAGAAGATTTATAGATGCTAAATTTTTCTGTTTAATTTTTGTACTGCTCTTTGTTTTTTTTACTTGTTTAAATGCGGGGAAGAAAAGGGAGTGTTTTGAACTTTTAGTATTGTTTTTATATTTTAATCCAGAACTTTTAACTTTTTTTCACTTGTTTATTAATGCATTTCACAACAGTGTACATACTACAGCCGTAGTACTCGTTACATGCTGCATTGACTGCTGCATCTTAGTAGTTAAATAATCCTTGATCGCCCATTATCTCTGATACTGGCCCCTGAAGGCAGGAGAGGCTGTATTGAAACAGCCTTGCACAAACTCCTTACATCCTTGTGATTCCTTCCTGAAGTCATGAGGTTGGCACCCTTGGTGGTCGCCTACTCTGCCTAACCCTTCGTCCCGACCCTGCTGTATGATGCCAGCTCCCTTAATGTGATGACACTGGATCTCTTATAAGACAACAGAAATCTATTTTTTTTTTTTTTGGATGGGCAAACACTTTTTGTTACTAAGCAACGGTGGAACATATTCAATGCAGAGGTTTTGATATGAGCCTGTTACACATTATTTTAACATGATCCATTTTACTGCTCAAGCATAATCTAAAGGAAACATACATTTATTTTTTCTTTATAACAGATATCTTACATAAATTTTTTTTTATTATAATGGGCTTGCTAAATTTCCAATCATTAAATCCTAATGAATAACAACCAAAAAACTGCATATATTAAAAAACTGAATCAATCTGTTTACTTTAGCTGATTTATACAGCATTGTAATAAGCTTCAGTATCTTCAGTGCACCTTTATTTAACAAACGTGTAGAAAGGTGTGAACAGTAAGAATAGGTTATCAACATGATCAAAGATCTCTGTGAACAGCAAAACGTCGTGAGACCAGTCCGATACTATACAGTATCTGCTAAATAAGAGTAAGCCATGGCAAGATAATTTATAAAGGTCCTGAATAAGCCATACAAGTCCCTTCCTAAGAGACACTGCAACAGAAGTTCCTCCCATGGGACTTAACAGAGTTCACAAAAGGAATTTTTGTATCTACGTTCATGTCCAAAACATCAATTTGAAGAAAGTTCTGCAGAAAATTCATATTAAGGTGGTCTGTAGAAAGAAAACTTAAATTAAATACAGAGAATTATAAATGTTTATTCAGTGTGTGAGTAGGTGTGTTGAACATAGAATAGCTAGGGAATGATTATATAAAAAAAATTGGAATACTCATATAATATGTATTTTAATTTACTCAAAAGCTAAAACCATAAAAAGTATTATTAGTTTATTAACTTAATGGCCCGTTGCGTTTCAGTTGGGGTAGAGTCATGCATGCTGTACTGTTCTTACCTCAAAAGGTGCTGATTTAGCCTCTATATTTATATGTAATATTCAACCATGCTTTGTCGCATGAGGGGGAGGACTTATATTCTGTAAATTGAAGCAGCTTTAAAAGAGGTATTTTATCCCATGATGATTAGCTTTAAACTACAGGCCAGAGGTAGACTTTTACAAAACTCAATGCTCGTTATTATCTTCTGCTTATGTAATACGCTTCATCATTGCTGCCATTAGCTCCAACTCTCTGTGTTAGTGTACTACACAGAGTTTGTTTATCTGTTACCGACAAATTTTAAACCTGTAGCTTCTGCCTCATTGTTTTTAAACTATTCTTTTAGCAATTTACAACTCTCTAACAGCTGTGGCTAGGAATAACATAGCTGATATGCCACTCACTGCTGTAAGAACCTCCACAGCCAAACCGAAAGTGTGAGCCTGAAGCTGGCTGTGAAGAGTAGGTTTAAAAATACATTATTGTGAGAACAACCCTTTAAGACTAATTGAAACCTTTCTAATCTAGTAAATTAGTACAGCATTATTGTATTTTACTCACTATCAGAATCAGGAGTCTCCAGACAGAGATTGTATTGTGCCTAAGACTCTGCTCATCACCTTTTAAAATGGTTTTTGCAAAAAGTAATTTCATACCTTCTTTATCAAGCTTCAGCTTTCAGTGTGCTCAAAAGGGAGCGAGTGTGATTTGCTTTGAACTGCTATACCATGTGCCCATCAGGCTGAACCATCACCATGCCTTTCCCCACAGTGTGATCACTATAGTTTAAAACAACTATCTGTTTTGGTAAATAGATGTGGATACTACATATAGCGGAGGTGGTTAGAGTTCTGCCTTGTAAAGCACAACTGGACCCGATAATAAAAATTTATAAATTCTTTAATTATCAATATTAAACTAATCATATCAGGCATGTCGGCTGTACTGCACCAGCATTACCATAAATGGATAGTGAAATAAGAAAGCAAAATACTCAGCGGTTGTCGCGACCTCCCGGATCTCGTACACTGTCATTTCATTCAATCCAAACACATATCCATGTGAGGGTCGGAGACGCTAGCAAGTCCAGAGCAGAGATGGCGCAGGGGATGCACAACGTTCGGGGGTATGCTCCTCCCCCTTCCTAGGGCCACTAAAATAGTAGCACATTATAATGGTACAGAATTTTTAATAATAAAAAATGAATGGCATGAAAAAGTCATTATTTAATTTGCTGGCCTCACACATCAATTTTATTAGTGGCAAAAATACTTTAAAAAATGTATGTCACCTAAAATATTTTATTCTCTGCTAGTACCCTTTGTAGTTCTTCTACTGGCGTTTGTTTATGAGTCCTCTCCCCCTACCTCCCTATAAACACCCCACATGTGCAATTCTTTAAAGAGTGTTCCAATTCATACTTTTATCGCAGATCGATAGGACCATATCATCAAAGTGTGATCTATGACCTGCGTCCATATCTATAAAACAGGCACACTGAAGAACAAAGAGTAGGTTTTGTTCTATGGATTTCCAAGTATAACCAAACACACTGTTTGGCTGTACTCAGAGCATCCATGAAGAGTTGTGTGCAAACTGTAACCTATGATCATTTCTGATAGAGACTTTTGCGGGGCACATTTCTTGAGAAATGTGTTGAGTTAAAGGGGAAGGACCTGACTATTACACTTTGAAATGTTGAGATGGAAAACATCCCTCTATAGTATATTGAATACACATACTTTTCATATTATTGTAACCAATGTGTGCATTTACAGTGGGTACCGAAAGATAAGAAAATAACCAGAAATGTTATATATTTTTGCAAATCTATTACTCAAGAAAAACAAAAATATCACATGGTCTTAAGTAGGGGATTTGGGATCTTTTGCCATTTTTTCCCCTTGCAAAATCCCTCCAGTTCTCTCAGGTTGGATGGTGAATGTTGGTGGACAGCTATTTTCAATCTCTCCAGAGATGCTCAATTGGGTTTAAGGTCAGTGCTCTGGCTGGGCCAGTCAAGAAGGGTCACAGAGTATTTTCTGAAGCCACTGCTTTGTTATTTTAGCTGTGTGCTTAGGGTCATTGTCTTGTTGGTAGATGAACCTTCGGCCCAGTCCGAGGTCCAGAGCACTCTGGAAGAGGTTTTCATCCAGGATTTCTCTGTACTTGGCCACTTCATCTTTCCCTCAATTTCAACCAGTCGTCCTGACCCTGCAGCTGCAAAACACCCCCACAGCATATGCTGCACCACCATGTTTCCCCTGTTGGGATTATTTTGGGCGGGTTTGATAAGCAGTGCTGGTTTTCTCCACACATACCGCTTAGAATTAAAACCAAAAAGTTAAATCTTCGTCTTATCAGACCAAAAAAATCTTATTTCTCATAGAATGGGAGTCCTTTATGTGTTTTTTTTTGCAAACTGTATGTGGGCTTTCATATGTCTTGAACTGAGGAGAGGCTTCTGTCGGCACCACTCTGCCACAAAGCCCCGACTGGACTGCAGTGATAGTTGACTTTGTGGAACTTTCTCCAATCTGCCTACTGCATCTCTGAGCTCAGCCACAGTGATCTTGGGGTTTTTCTTTACTTCCTCACCCCAAGGCTCTTCTCCCACGATTGCTTAGTTTCGCTTTTAAAGACCAGGTCCCAGGAAGAGTTCTGGGCGTCCCAAACTTCTTCCATTTAAGGATTATGGAGGCCACTGTGATCTCAGGAACCTTGAGTGCTGCAGAAAATTCGTTTGTAACCTTGACCAGATCTGGGCAAAATTTTCCACAATTCTGTCACTGAGCTCCTTGGGGAGTTCATTAGACCCCATGATTTCATTTGCTCTCACATGCACTGGGGAGCTGTGAGGTCTTATATAGACAAGTGTGTGCCTTTCCTAATCAAGTCCCCAATCAGTTTAATTAAACACAGTTGGACTCCAATGAGGGAGTAGAACCATCTCAATGAGGATCAGAAGGAAATGGACGCATGTTATGTAAAAAAGAGTGTCACAAAAAAGGGTCTGAATATTTATGACCATGTGGATATTGCAGTTTTTCCTTGTTTAATAAATTTGCAAAAATATCTACATTTCTGTTTTTTTTTTTTTTTCCAGATGGGGTGCTGAGTGTACATTAATGATCAAAAAAATGAACTTTTTGGATCTTACCAAATGGCTGAAATGAAACAAAGGGGGTCGGGTACCCGCTGTTTTGGTAAATTTTTTTAGCAAGCACTCTTGTCCTAAAGCCACCTACAGACACAAATCTATTACACCCACAGCCAGAAAAAGGGCCCTAATGGTTTTTCAGTTCAACTCTCAATGTTACTGAATTTGGGTTCATTTTCTTTTCTTCTTTTCATCATTATAGCACACCAGATAAAAATATATTATGAAATGTAAAAGCCCTGTTTACCCTGGGTTGTCTGCTACAAGTATAAGCTTTCCCCATGTATCACAAATCCACTGCTCTGTCACACATAATATAAAGCTTTCTGGTAACAGCATAATGATTTAAAAGCTTTTTGCCTTTAATACTGACTTAGAGCATATTCTTTGCTTTCCATAATGAGGTAACTACATAAAAGCTGCAGGTTATTTTACTATTAGATACCGGCAAAAAATGGTAAGTTAAAATCGCAAACATTAAAATTCCTCTTTAAAAAAAAGTTAGATGTCAACATTGTTCTTCACATAGAATAGGTTTATGGAGACTATTCCATGGAGTCAAAAAAATAAAATAAAATACATTGTGAACTTTGTACTCGCTCCCAAAGAATTCTCTCAAGCAATTTCTGAAATGGAAAATATCAAAGATTTTCTGTTTTGGGATCTTTGAACAAGTGCCTTTGCTATTACTTTAAGGACCTTTGGGAAAAATGAAAGACAGACAAGCAATAATGTTACAGGTCACGTAAGGTTGTGTAATACTGTAAAATGTTAGTCTTTTCTCAACATGACATTAAGTTTGAAATATTCTTCCCAGCATGTCACAACAATTGCCTTCATTCAGGTACTTTGTATCCAGACGTCTGACATGCTATAAAGGACAGCAGAAGTGAGAGTGAAAGTATTATGTTTCATGTGTGATACAAACAAATTGTCAGCTTATGACTTTCACCATCTATCCATTTAAAGAAAAGTGGAAACGTGGTTTGTAATATAGTATGGTATCATTTTAATTAGCTTGATAGACTAGAGGACCTTTAGGTCATTTATATCGATACTAAAAGTAAAGGGTGATCAACTGCAGAGAGATTAAACTGAACGGTAGGGGGACTTAGATAACAAGCAATGCTCTCTGGGAAATAAAATATGCAAATAACCTATAGGAAACAGAGCAAATAAGTCCTTGGGACGAGAGTAAGGTCTCTGGTGCCATCTTTTTTAAAGTAATATCCTTCATATATGATCCATCAAAGAGCCTTAAAACATGTTTGGGGATTTTAAGCTAAGTAACCTAGCCCCGGTCCCTCTTTGCATATTCGATTTACCAAGACATCACATGGCCTTTGAGTCTCCCTAAACCTTTATGGCACCAGCCTAAAGGAGTAATAACACCCTCCCCCAGAGCTACATTAAAAGGGTTTTCATACTTAACTCCTTAGTGCAACATGACATACCTGTGCATCATGGCAGTGCTACGGTAGCATGGAGCAGGTTAACTTGTTATGCCCACTCCATACACACTGTGTGTCTCCTGTTATTTACAGCTAGCACCTGCCACTACCAGTGGGATAAAATATAACTCTGATCCTGCCCATTCAACTACTTAAATTCTGTGACAAATGTGGCTGCTGAATCTATGCCTTTCCAATTTCAGTAGGCCCCTCTGTTGGTTGTCTTGATAGTTGGCTCCCTAAATAAAGCCCTCAGTATGTCATAGAAAGAACTATAGGGGGAGTCAAAAGTGCCAGACACCCTTTTTATTTGAGAAACAAAGAGGGAAAATGACATGTCTAAATACCCAAGCAAATAATGGGTGAGGTAGTCTATCTTTTGGGGCAGTGTTTCTCAACTGCCAGTCCTCAAGACCCACAAACAGGTCAAGTTTACAGGATTTCATCAGTATTGCACAGGTAATTATAATTATTGTTAGTGCATTCTGTGGGAATCCTGGAAAACATGACCTTTGGTGGGTCTTGAGGACTAAAGTTGAGAAACACTGTTTTAGGCTATGTCTTGAAAATGCTTACCATCGTGAAAGCCAACATATTTGATCAAGGTCAGTTTTTTCCAATGGTAAGTCAGTCCTGTAGATTATCAAAGAAAAACAGAATTGTCTGAGAAATTGCAGTTTCTGGAATCAGATTTGCAATACCTCTGTTGTTATAAAGTTATCAACACAGAAAGTTCTCATGTGGTTTTATAACCATTAGATCCAGCACCTTCAGCTCCTTGTTCAGCACCATGGACAACACATTGAACATGTCAAATAGCTATTGTTGTTGTTGAAACTTTCTTTGCTGATAACTTTTGAACTACATATTGCAAATATGATTGTGGCAATTGCTTTCTGGGACATTTCTAGTTGACATTCTTCATGATCACCTTCCCATTGGAAAAAACTTGCCCTTGATCAAAATAAGCAGCTTTCAAGATGGCTGCCATGTTACAAACATTTCCTAAAAGATAGGTCCCCTCACCCACTACTTGCAGATATGTCATTTTCTCTTTAGTTCCTGAAACTTTTGACTCACCTTATATATAAAAAAAGACTAAAAATTAAAAAAACTTTCCTATCTTACATAAAAAAATAAACAATAAAAAGTCCAATCTAATAAAATATTATGTTATTTACCCCACACAGTTAAACAACCAGAGGTTATTTGCATAAAAAATATCCAACAACAGAATTTCGATTTTTTTTGTCAAATAGCATAAAAATCGATCAAAAAGTTGCATATATTCCAAACTGCTATCAATAAATACTAGACTCCATTCAAAAATGACAGACCAAATAGGTCTATGGTGGAAAAATTTTTTATTGGTCTCAGAAAATGGATGATGCAATACAATTTTTTTAATTTTTTTTTTTTTATTATTATTATATTTTTTTTGTATTTTTTTGCTTTTTTTTGTCCAGGGGGCCACATCTGGATCACTGGCCCCAAGTTAGGCCTGAAAGCAGTGAAGGTGGCAGGTTGACATCATTACATTGTGCATATGACCCCAGCTTCAGGGGGTAAATACCCTTGTATGAAACAGCAGAGCTTTGTCTATATGACCATTGATCAGTTGTGGGTTGGGGGGAAGGGTCGTGGCCCCTTGGTATAGGGGGTCGCAAGTGTGAACATGTGACCCCTGTAACCCAGCAATGCATAAAACCCCCAAAATAAATGGTATAGATTCGTTTCTCCATTCCCCCATAAAATGCCAGAAAGTCTGATTGAAAAAAATGGATTCTTGTTGTAACTTTTCCCATAATTTAGTTTGGAGGGATACAGTAGTTTATGTAGATTCTCCCATTTAAAGCTTTTTTTTAATAATTTTAAGCTTTCCTACAAAATATAAATTTTGCATAATTCAGTTTGTGTCTTAGTTTTAGAAAATTAAGGTGAGGGGATTTCTGATAACAAAACAGACGGATAACAAAGGACACATCAACCCCAAAACATGTTTCCCCCAACTTTATAGAAAAGATGTAATTTCTGAACAAAGAGATATTCAGAGATTCCACCATCATTAGACAAAGGTATACATGAGAATGTAAAATATAGATTTATAAAGAGCCCCATCATAGAAAAAAAAAATATTGGAAAAAAAATGAAAGGGTTTTTTCCAATTAAAAAAACCCTAAAATTAAGCAGAAAAAACAATAAAGCTCCGGGAAACAAGAAAGGGTTAACCCCATTTATGAGTCTTTTTTTCTTGTAGTATCTGGGTATCTATCTTACATTGCAATTACCACATGATGGAATTTTAAAGGGGGCCAAGGGAAAACAAAAACTTAAACAACCCCCTTATAAAAAATTAGGAAAATTAAAAGCTGAACAAGTTTTTAAAATGGTATGGGGGAAAATAAAACAAAATTTTTAAACCCATGCCTTAAATTTTTTGTGTGCCCCCTTGAAAAAACACTTGATAAAATTTTTGAGTTTCAGTGTTTGTTTTTTTTTTTTGGTGTTTAAATGATTTAAAAGGGAAAAAAATTTGTGAAAAAGTCCTTCAATTTTTCCTTTAAAGGGTTCCATTTTTATAAAACCTGCATGTTTTTGCGGGGTAAATAGCCCTTGTTTTAAAAAGGCACAATTATTTTTTTTTCATGCTAAAATGAAATTTTAAAACCCCAAAAAAGAACACTTATCTTTTTTTAAAATTTGCGGCTGCCCCTGATGCAACATAATAAGGGGAAAGGTTTTTATAATATATTTCTTATGAATCCTTTCAATATTTTTCACCTCCAACATAGTTTTATTTATTTTTTAAATAACAGCTATAATTTAAATAAGGCCATGATTCAGGGGAAAACCGTCATTCAAAATTGGTAAAAAAAGGAAAATTTAAAAACTTTGCTAAAAGGGTATTGGGTCATTTTAAAATGGTTTGACATCATTTTGTTATAAATACACATTTATAAAAAAATGTTATTCGTCTAAACAAATTTTTTTAAAATTTTTTTTGCTCACTTTTCTAATATTTTTCCCTAATGGGAAAGTTACTTATGGGTTTTTACACCTTTTACCCAAAAAAAAAAATTTATTTTGGGAAACCTTCCAGCATATACTTCAAGGGTGGGGCTGTGTTAAAATAAAACCTTTTTAAAACAGTTTGCTTTGGCTATGTCTTATACTAGGGGTAAAGGGTTAGAGAGGTTTGAATCAATATTGTTTATTTGTATAAATTATTAAAACCCAAGCTTTTCCCTTTTTAAAGGCAATTTCGCTGGGGAAAAACCCAAATTTTTGGGGGAAAATGATTGCAGCAAATATGAAGAAGAGCTAAGATGGCTCAGGATGTGACCACTTGTTATCTGTTTCCTCAAGATTGACCTCCAGCTATTGTCTCCCATTCCAGAAGTTTCGTTTCACTGGAAAATCACATGAAGTTTTGGCTAATGCAAATACCAAGACTTTTTTCTTTTCCCCCAGAGACAACGTGGACCAATAAAAGTTACTTAACAGCTGCCTAAATATGGACATACATCCGTTTCCTCTCTCCTCTATTGCCCTTGCGTTTATCTTGATTAGAATTTATCAAATATGTGGAGTAATGTTTTGCTTTGTCAGAATTGCTTGGAACATGAATGAAATCTGACTCCAGAACTCCTGAGTCTGACTCAATATCTATACGGCCGATACATTTTCCCCCAATTCGTAATTTGAATACTCGGGCAAAACGGGTGAACCCCCCAATGTTGGTAAACGACCCCCCACATTATGGCGCCGCAGTAAAAAAATCCCGTGGGCGTGATCAGCGGAGGATCTAGGACCCCTGAGGACCCAGACCTGCCACGGGGCGTTTGAGGACGGAGGATATCAAATTGGAGGACTGTCAGCCCCTCTAAAGGTCCACGTGAGTTATTGATACATCTATATGTAACTATAAACTGCCGTTGCCATTTGATGTCTCCCGTTAATAGATTGCTTGTGGTATCTGGTCCGCGGTGGTCACAATAAAGTGACTAACCTAGACAACTTTCGATCAGCCGGTCACGTTTCGAACTTTTGTTTTGCTGTGAACTTCCAGTAGTTTCGGATTGTCCACTGTTTGGCTATGTCACTAACCCCTTTTGCCCCGGTATGGTTGCGGACATATAGTTGGACAGTTCACCAGTCTCTAGGGTTAATTGTTGAGTGGTAACGGGAAGTCCTCCGGATATTTTTGGGACAAGATCTGTTTAATGCTAGAATATTCAGGTGGGTTTCCCCGGGTTTAGAAATAATCCACTAGGGATTTATTCTGAAACATATATAAAGTATACATATATGTTCTGGCAAAGACCGGGAAGAACGGTCCCCACATTGTGGCAAAAAAACAAAGGGTTGGACATTGTTTGTTAAGTCAGGAACTTTTCTTTATTTTGATAGAATCCTTGAGATTGTTGAGACCCGGGATCTGGGCACAGGCTGGTGGCCAACAAGCTGTGTAGTCCTTTGTCAAAAAGGGATTTATTTTTTTTGTTTTTTGGGAAGGGGAAAACTCCCCAAGGCATAGACACCAACATGTTTTAAGATCTTCAAAGAAGAGCATAAGATGCCTGAAAGAGGCAGAGACTGTTTGAAAGAAATTGTTTGTAGAAAAGAAGGAAAAAGTATGTGAAAAATGCATTCCGAAATGTATAAATTGGAGGGGATTCGCCAAGAAGGGGAGGATTGCAGCCATCTAAATGGCAAAGGTAGTGGAGAATCAGTTATCTTTGACAAGAGGAATGGTTTGAGAGGCACAGGCTCACCTCCGATGTGGCCAAAAGTTTGACAAAAAGAAGGTTTTGTTGGAAGTTGAAAGTGTTTGGAGTGGAAGGATAAGGAAGAAAAACTGTTATGGTTAAATTTTTTTGCTGTGTTAGGGTAGTAAGGAAAAAACTGCATTCAGGGTTAATTTTATGTTTCAAGCTACATCACTTGTTAGCTTTCACCCTGAAATTCTGGGCAGTAGTGTATAACCTTGGCTCGATTCAAGCCTCAGTTAGGGGGGGGTAGCCTGCTTCGGGGACATTATCTTTCACCTTCTCCCTCGGCTACTAAGGAGTAATGATGAAATTGTAGCGCTCAGTCAAAGAAAGTCAAGTCGTGATAGTTTGGATCGAAGAGAAAAGGATGGTGAAATATATATAATATATGATAACTTGAGAGAAAAAAGGCCATAATTACCGCCTCTGTGTAATGAGTAGATATCATGAAGATAAGCTAGAATGTTGAACAAGCACTGAAAGAACAATGAATGTCTTCCTAAGTTCCACCCTAAAGCCCCAAGAAACTCATGGAGAGTGGAATAGCCCGCAGTGCGGTGTTCCTCACCCACGTTTTGGTCAAGTGGGTTCGGAAATTGAGTGGCCCTCGTGCTCTGTATCCCCCTCCTGGGACTGAGTACAATCTGTAAAGGTGCGATCCCAAGCTCTTTGTCATTTTAAAAACCCCGCAAGGTGGTCATGTAACATGTTCTCGCTGGGTCATGGGGACATCACCACTCACCGGGTGGGAGCCATAGTTAACCCCGCCAACCACTCAATGTCACATCCCAGACCGAGGGTTGCACAGATATAATTATGGAAAAAGCTGTTCTGAGGCTAGCCATGACTGTGACAGTATCTGAAGGAGAAGGGGCCAAGTGGAAGACGGATCTGCTATCTTTGACAGGTGCCAGTAATCTCCCCTTGCAACTTTTATAATCCATGCTTGTTGGGAACCGGTCTATAGTGTAAAGATATTGACCAAGGAAACAACTCAGCTTACATCTGCTATTATAATCTTTGGATTTGGTTAATGAAATAGATGACACAATTCATGACAACCGGTCCATCTCCCTCCCAACTTATCTCCTCCGTAATCTTTAATTTTTCCTACAAAATTGATGCAATTTCTCACTGAAGGCCAGACCCCCTGGGGTCCAGATCTCCTCGAGACATACTTAGGCTGTAATGGTAGAGGGTCCGCATTTCATAAAGTCGCCCCTCACCGTTGCCAAGTTAATGTCTGGTCCCCTTCCCTGACATGATGACCGTTTCCCCTAGTATCAGACACATGCCCTGTGAATCTACTTGAAGCGGGACCTTCCTGCAGCTCATTATGGCACAAATACATGGATACTCCAGAAGGCATGGAATTAGACATGTTTGACCCGGCATCTGAAGATGGATAATGCGTACCAGCTTGTGCCCTTAAGGCCTTACCTGCAGTTTAATGATGTCCTAATGGAACCCATGACCAAGATTCCACGTACCATTGCGACAACACTACCACGGACTTATGGTCCAAGGTCCTGACGATGTAGGACAACAGCCAGTACCTGCTGTTGTCAGTTGTCTCAAGAAGAAGGCCTGAAGATTCAGATCCAAGACCTTACTAAACGTTGGTGTCCTAATAGTCCTGTACATCACCATGTAACACGACGCCTCTGGAGTCCTCACGTCAAGACCAATGCTGGTAAACCTCGCCCCTTGGGATACTATTCAGCACGTCCTGGATCCAGTATGCTTCGTGCACAGCGCCCAACTGGCTTGAAGGCTGTACACGCCACACACAGATTTTTACTGGATAAGACCGCAGACATCGTCCTGGGACATGGAATGTAAGTTATACAGGGCCCCCCCATGACCTTGCTGCAGTCCTACAGCAGACCTTTTGCCGAAGCTATTACTCATCAGCTGCCATCTCTGCTTACAGTGCTTCTTTACTGCTGCCCTCAACCCCAGCCACTCTTCTTCCACTACACAGGGGGAAAGACAGAAATTGTGGACTATGACCCATAAGATGACCACCATGATTGTTTGAGAAAGCCTTACAGATCAGACTGCTGGCCACTGCCCCATTCACAGGGTACCTGAAGAAATTCCCCAAGCGGATCTCACCTGTTGACAGAATGGAGTCAAAGATATTCTAAGCTGAAGTGGGACTTTTTTATACAGATTTGTCAAAATACACCACAGAAGATGAAATCCTTATGGCAGAAGCACAGCCCCCACACTTTTCCTCTCACAGTTGCTGAATTACAGGTCTTGGAGGAAGCTGTAAAATGGCCAAAATGAAAGACAGCCAATATATGACTGATTCCAAGGTATGCCTATGGCATAGCACATGACTTTAGGACCATCTGGAAAAATCGAGGATTTCATCACAGCAGCGGGAACCCCTGTCAAGCATGCAGTACAGATCAAGTCCACTAATGGTCCGCACTTGAACTGCCCACAAAGGTAAAAGGCCCCATCTTAAAGGTTAAGGGCCCATTGCCAAAGTGAAAGACAAACAGACCCGAGGAAGACCAACAGCAACCAAGCCGCAAAAGCAGCAGCTCCTTGGTGTAGTGGTCATCCAAGTGGCTGGAGCCTGAGCCCATTATGGTAACCAACCATGAGCCACAGAAGATGGAATCATTAAATAAACAGAAACTGATAACTCCAGCCTCTGGATTGGAAGCCCGCGGGGCCCCTCCAAGAAAGAATATCAGCAGAACAACATCTGGCAACTGCACAGGAGAAAAACAGAGGAAGAAAGATTGAGCAACGCCGTTGAAAGAGGAAAATTGGAGTGCAAAGGCCTTGTCCTGTTTACCCTAGACGAATGTATCCTTGCCATTGCAGCCTGGGCTCATGAGCTACCATCGAGGAAAGAAAATCAGCGTCAGGAACCATCTATGTGCAGAAGGTTGACCATGCTCCAGGAATCAGTTACCAATGATTGCAGCCTAACAATCAAGCATGTACTATCTGTACCACACCATCTGCAACCCTTCCCGCTACTGCTCAAGTTCCCTATGCAGCAATTGGCGAAGCCAGAATCTCCCTTCCAAAGGATTCAAGTGGACCACATCCAGGATGCCTAAGAGCGGGAGTATAAATATTTTTGGTTGCAATTGACATGTTATTCAGGATGGCCAGAAGCCTACCCAGTGACCAACATGACCTCCAAAGTGACTGTCAAAGAAGCCGGATTAACTGAAATAGCTTGTCATTTGGAATCCCTCAGGTTGAATCGAGTCTGACCAGGTCCAGCATTCTTTCCTCGGGGTTGTGTTTTTTCTGAGAACTTTGGGAACATGTTTAGGGGTAGGATTTGCGTTTGGGCCTCCACACGCCGTACCATCCCAAAAAGCTCTGCGAAGGTAGAGAGAATGAATGGAGCCCTCAAGAATAAGTTGTCAAAGATGTCTGCGTAGTCCCACTTGTATGCCCTGGCCAGACCTTCTCACCAATTGTTCTGTAATCACGTTAGGCACACCCCACTAGCAAAACAAGGTCTAACCCCCATTTGAGATACTGTTTTGGAAGCCATCCTTCTGTGTTTGAGGTTCAGGGAGCAAGAGTTAGGGTGGAAAATAGTGACAGGACTGTACAATTTTGTGATTGAATTGTCTAAAGAGTTGACTTAATTAGCAATGCTGGGCAGGTCCTCTGCTTGTCTTCCCAGAATTCCACAGGGGAAAAACGGTACATGATTTCAAATCAGGAGAAACCAGTTGTAAACATAAGAGGCATGTAAGGAGGGGGGGGAAATTGCGCTGGAGCCCAGATTTGAAGGCCCAATCACTGTTATCCTGATTTACCCCCACTGCGGTGGAAATTGGAGTGGCAGCCCACGTGGATCCAAGCTTCTCATTGTAAAAGGGACCCAGTGACAAAATGAATGTTTTTTAATATCCTTTTTATTAGCATTTACCCGAAGCTAATTCTATAGTGATTTTTAGTATGGACATTAACAAAAGTGTTCAAACATTTTCATTTGATTATTGTGTTATATTCCCCCATAATCCCTGCCAGAAGGATGTGCTTATCCCCCAGGTAATGGAAGCCCTCGATCCTTTGTGAACAGGGGTATTTTACATTGTAGTGTACACGCCCCGGGAAAGAAAATTGCATATTACTGGACAGATGTAGTAGCTAGATTCTACCGGAGAGCCAAGGGGGGTCCCAGATCAGTTCAAGGCGCTAGATCCAAATTGCTGCAGGCTTTCGTCTTCCCCCTTATTCCCCAAGTTCAAATAATAAAGAAGTAGACCTGGATTAATTACTTTATTATAATCAGTTTCCAGCAAGGTTTGTTAATTACAGTAGAGATGGGTTTTTCACAATGAGTTCTAATGAAGAATTAAGGCCCCAATACAGGATGAACTTACAGAGAAATGAAAATTAGCCCATCGACATGGTGGCTGGCGGAGATAAGGAGGAGTTTGTGTATGATATGGTGAAGAATGCAGCACCAATAATACCTGACAACCACAGGAGTAATGAAAGATTCACTATCGCCTGGGTAAGATAAGGATCCTGTCCAGAACATAAGGAGTAACTCAGGAGTGGATACTTCTTCGGGCCTCCTGGCTGACTGATTGGCCTGGAGGCTGGAACGCTGGTTACATCAGGTGGGTCATGGTAACTGGACTAGTTAATAATAGTGTGTGCAACTGTTTTGTGCTGTGCTTGCTGCGTTCCCCTCTCTAACAAAAATCTATTGGCCAGGATAGCTGCGGGAGGGAGCCACCTCAGGAACTTTCCTTAGACACTAACAGGAGCCTCGAATGTGTGATCAAGACACCACAAGACTCCCATCCTACCATGACCCCCTTAAAGTAAGAACCAAAGGTCAATTCTCTGATTGAGGGACAGATCTAGGGAAAAACCTCACCTGTTAGGTAAGTCACTGGAGAGTTGCGTTTTGAATATCCCCCCTTAGAGGTGGGTTTCTTACAATTCTTCTGAAATAAATCCCCACACCCCTTTTATCCCCAGTGTGAGCAGTTTCCAAGTCCTATGCTATTCTTAGTATTCAGGAAGGACAATAGGACAGTGAGAAAATCTGGTCTTTAGGTGGGGATTGGTAAGGTAGAGAGTTAATCAATATTGTGTAATATATAAATATATGAAATCCCCACTTTTCTCCTTATAAGGCATTTCAGCTGATGGCGGAAATCCATTTGTGGAGAATGATGCAGCAAATATGAAGAAGCTAAGATGGCTCCATATGTGACCACTTGTTATCTGTTTTCCCTCTCAAAGATGTGACCTCCAGCTATTTCTCCCTTTCCTGAAGTTTTCGTTTTTCACTGGACAATCACTGAAGTTGTGGCGAATGCAATCCCAGAGACGTTTTCCCCAGATACAACGTGGACCATTAAGGTGTACTTAACCGCTGCCTAAATATTGACATACATCCGTTCCTCTCTCCTCTATTGCGCCAGCGTTTAATCTTGTTTAGAGTTTATACAAATATGTGGTGTAAATGTTTCTTGCTTTTGGTCAGAAATTGATTGGAACATGAATGAAATCTGGACCCAGAAACCCTGTGTCTGACTCAATTTCTAATCGGGCGATACATGTTCCCCCAATCTTAATTTGGAATACCGGGGCAAACGGGTGAACCCCCCAATTTTTGTAAACGACACCCAACACTAAGCTCCTCCTCCCCCTACCTGCCATTATCACTGCCTACCCATCACTGATTCTAGCTTTTCCTGTGAAAAGGCAGAAAAACCTTCAATACTTGGGTGGGTGAGACTAAGCAGTCACTCAAAAAATGAAGGCGACATGTCTAGAAAAGAGGCACCCGCCACGCTAGTTTTAAGGAGTCGTTAATGAGTTATAGTGTTCCTGAATGAATGAACCTTCAAAACATCTGCTGTATGTATACCTTACATAATGTAATTAAGTGCCTGAAACTAGTGTGCATAGCAAAATTCCGGGGCAGTGAATAGCATATCCATCTTCTTCTAGCAAATGTTTGATACACGTACTTTAGGCACATTCAAATGTGTCATGCCTGGCCGTGCAATGCGCCTAGCTTTGGTGTACTGTATTACAGTTCATTTATTAGAGAAAGGGTGCAATAGTTTTTTTTTGGGTGCAAAAGTACAAACCAAAACAATGCCAACGGTTTTGTATTAGGACATGTCGCCCTAATTGTACTCAAAACTGAGGCTGTAGGCTTTGCCAGATTTATGAAACCAAATGCTACAAAGTTTAAAGTGACATTGCAGGATAAGTTGATAAGACTGCTGAAATAGTGTGCTTGTCAATAGGAAGGGTAGCAAAAGCAGTGTGACAGGTTTCCTGTTAGGGAGGCTAGTTTTCCATTGATTTTAGTGGTGCAAGTTGGCTGCTTTGAACCTGTAAACAAGTCCTACATCTAACAAGCATTTATAAGATATTCTGTGCCGATATCAATAAATATGTAAAATTGAAATACCACTTCAATAAATATGTTTTATGCATAGAGCAAGTCCAGCAAAATCTGAAATAATTGTAGAATGCACTCAACTTCATCCTAAGTATTCACTGACAGGAAGCACTAAACTAATATTACCTTAGCAATTAAACTAATATGTATTAACAATAAATATGAGTGTAGGAAGTGGTTTCTCGAATATACAATATTCCATTTGGTTTCCACAATGACCATTGTTTATTGAAACAATTTGTATATTAAAACCTAATTCGTATAGAAAACCTGTAATGTCCCATTTTAACTTATTCACATAAAGCAAGTCCACAAAAAGGTAACAGTCACTTCCTATTATGAGGACCAAGGAGCGTCCTTGTGGTCCATTTGCTTTATACAGCAATGTAAACCAAAAAAGTGATAATGGTAGTGTGGCCTTTACCTGGTGCCCAAATGCTCGTCCTGGGAAATATAAAAAGCAGTACAGGAAATAACAGTATCACATTTGGCACTGTAGAAATCCACAACTGGGACTACCAGTCACTGCATTCACGTGCACTAATACAGGAGGGTTTCACAATAAAAATGTTTCATTTCAATGTCAATATACATGATTTAAATCCAATTACAAATTATAAAATCAAAATTGCATTGTATGAGCCTCAAGATTAGCATTGTCTGTGATAGTCATATATGGCCAAGATATTATCCAATTCAAATGCTTGAAAAAAGCTAAAGATCCTGCCGTTTGAGTCTGTAGCGCTGGCTAATCTCACCACTCCCATAAGTCCTTATCTGCACTGGCAATGTAATTGTCAGATGTGTCAGAAAGCACCATATGTCTTCTAACATGGCAGCATAGGAAACAGAAATTAAAGTAAGTGTTTAATTTTTCAGTATTCTAAACCCAAAGTTTGCGATGAGCCTTACAAACATAGGAAGGAACAATTTTTACTGTAAATTTAATGAGTTTTTACCACAAAGGCATTTCATGCTGGTGTGTCCTGTTTCACACTTTCAGTTGCCTCAAAAGGGCATGTGGTGAACTGCAATATCATGTGACCCACAGGCTTGACATTCACCATGCCTTTCCCCCAGTGGGGGTGGCTCACTCTAGTCAAGCACAAATGTCCTGTTTTATTAAAAAAAAAACTGTGAGTAGCTACAATGGGCACATGTATGAAACGGCAGCTGCTTAGCAGCCAACAAACTGTTTGTATCCCTGTTCTATTTTATATAGGAACCATTCCTACACCATAGCATAGCACAATGTATGCAAGACCATGACACTTTTTTAAAATTTGCGCCTCAATGATATGGGGGCGTGTCATGCCAGAATAATATGAGAAAGTTTTGGCGCTGGACTCTCATCAAAAATAGTTTCAAAGTGGTAGACAGAGACACTTTTTGTGTATAACGGGACAAACGTTTGTAAAGTGCTAGTGTAGACACTTTCATTACATATTGATAGGTCAGACACTGTTGAAGAACAGAGGTAGAACTGATGAGTCGGCGCCAGGTTCATACATGTCGCCCTAGGAAGATGAGTCCATCGCACTTCTGTCTTTCAGAATAGGAGTCCTAGGGTTAAATCCTGATCCCAGGGTAGTTCTAGGTTTAAATCCCAATACACATACATTCTTTCCTCTTTTTATTATTTGCACTGTTTGACTAATTACTATGGAGTCAGAGGCGGGACGACGGGTAGGCAGAGGTAGGCGATCGCCTATCCTTAAGGGGCGCAGGCAGGGCCCCGAACCTCGCCGGGCTCCAGGCCGCTGCCATGGTCATGAAGCGCCGGCGGTCTCTTTGAGCGCTTCTGCGGAGCAGAGAGCGAGCGCTCCCTGCCCCGCAGACAGTGTCGGACCCGCTCACTGGAGGATCGCCGGATCCTCCGGTGATCCGCAGGGCCGACACAGCGGGGCCGCCGGGTCCTCAGCGCTATGAGAACCCGGCGCGGCCCCGAGCGGCTCAGCTGGCAGCGTCGCGATGATGTGATGTCATCGCGACGCTGCCTATCCTCGGGCACACAGCGCGTCACAGGCCGTGCGCCCGAGGAACTGCCGGAGGAGCGTCCCGGCGCTGGAGGCGTGGCCTGACGAGCAGCGCCCGCCCGGGAAGCAGGTAAGTATGAATGTTGTTATTTTTGCCTGCCTGAGCCCCCATACGCCTGCCTGTGGCCCCATATGCCTGCCTGTGGCCCCCATACTCTGCCCGTGCCCCATATGCCTGCCTGTGGCCCCCTATACGCCTCCAGTGGCCCCCATACGCCTGTAGGCCCCCATACGCCTGCCTGTGCCCCCACACGCCTGCCTGTGGCTCCTATACGCCTGCCTGTGGCCCCCATATGCCTTCCTGTGGCCCCTATACGCCTGCCTGAGCCCCCATAGGCCTGCCTGAGCCCCCATAAGCCAGCCTGTGGGCCAATACACCTGTCAGTGGCCCCCATACGCCTGCCTGTGGCCCCCATGCGCCTGCCTGTGGTCCCATACGCCTGCCTGTGGTCCCATACGGCTGCCTAAGCCCCCATACACCTGCCTGTGGCCCCCATATGCCTGCCTGAGCCCCCATACGCCTGCCTGTGGCCCCTATATGCCTGCCTGTGGCCCCTATACGCCTGCCTGTGGCCCCCATACGCCTGCCTGTGGCCCCCATACGCCTGCCTGAGCCCCCATACGCCTGCCTGTGGCCCCATACCCCTGCCTGTGGCCCCCATATGCCTGCCTGTGGCCCCCATACGCCTGCCTGTGGTCCCATACGCCTGCCTGAGCCCCCATTCGCCTGCCTGTGCCCCCATACGCCTGCCTGAGCCCCCATACGCCTGCCTGTGGCCCCCATAGGCCTGCCTGTGGGCCCTCATACGCCTGCTTGTGGCCCCCATACACCTGCTTGTGGCCCCCTTCCTCCTGCCTGAGCCCCCATACGCCTGCCAGTGGGCCCCATACGCCTGCCTGTGGCCCCCATACGCCTGCCTGTGACCCCCATGCCCCTGCCTGGCCCCTATACGATCCCCTGGCCCCTTACGGCTGTTGAGCCCCTTTTTTCCTGTGAGCCCCCATTGCCTCCCTGGGGCCCCCTGCAATCCCTGCCTGACCCCCTTTTAGTATAAAAACCTCCCTGAGTGCCCCTTAAAATGCCTGAGTGCCCCTATATCAAATCCCCCGGGCCTGAGAGTGCCCATTTAAAATCCCCTCCCCTGAGTGCCCTATTTTTTATATACCTGTGGAGGGACCTTTTTTCTAAAATCCCTCCCTGAGAGGGCCCTATATTATTACTCCCTGAGAGTGACCATTTTCTTTATACCTCCCTGAGATAAAACTATTCTAATACCGCCTGTCAAAGGGGGGCCCAATTAAATATTGCCTGACAGAGGGCTATCTTTTCCCCTGTTAACTGAGGGGATTATTCCTATAATTAAGGATTCTGGGAAAAGTAAGGATTCTAAGATATTTGTGTCCCAAATCTGCAGGGACGAGTATTGGCCAGGAGTAATCAGATAAGGTGTGAACCGGGTGGAGAAGAAAAGGGAAAGGGGAAGCGTGACAGAAATGATGTCTCCGGGGGTCACTAAATGAAATGCTGTTAATCACTTTTTTTCTGCAGAGCATCACTACAACAGTATTCACTATTGGTCCCTGTATGGCGGTAGTTATTTTAAATTGACCCGTGTACAAGATGGTCCATGTGGGGGTGGTTTGGGCAGGGGTTTGGGGATTATTTGATCCTTAAGTGTAATAGTTTTGGGTTTGGTTTTGGTAGGGGGTGTTTTTTAGTAAAAAAGGTGGTCTGGTAGATTTCCCATTTAAAATGTATTATTCGGTGATGTTATTAGGGGTATCACACTGATACGGGGGGGAGCGTTTTGAAAAAGCAAAATTTTTAGGGTGATTTTCATTTGCGTGAGGGTTGGGATGGACTGGGTACGTGGGGGTATGCAGAAATAAGGACAATGGCGCAGGGGTGAAGGGAATTAGTGTGGGGGGGGGGCATTTTTTGGGGAAATGAGGGGGGGGGGGCCATTGGCTGCACTTTCCCAAGGGGACCAAAAAGCCTTTTTCCCCGGGCCCCTTTGGAGTAAGAGGCAAGAGTAGAATGACGGTTTTGGGGGTTGAATTTCGTTCAGCAGTGTTTGTTGTGTAAATTACTAGGCGGGGGAAAGGATAAACATTTAAAATTTGAGGGGAGAGATGTACCTGAAACGTTGAAACCCCCGGGACTGGGAGCTCTAGCCCACGGGTTTCTTTATACTCTGGGAGAGAGGGTTAAATATGCAAAATTTAAAAGGGCGGGCCTAAAAAAATAAATTCTACAGAATTTTATAAAAATTGATGAATGGGTAAAATTGTTTATGATTTTTTTTCCCAATTTTCCCCTTTTTTTTTTTTTGGGTGATAAAACCCCTTTATAAAAACTTTAAAAACTAATGAGATGAGAGAAAATACGACCACTTGTATCTTTTCCCCTTAAAAACCCTAGCTTTATTTTAAGACCCCTTTTAACAGGTCATAACATTAATCTTTTGCTTTTATCGTTGGGAAAACCAGTAAAAAAACTAAATTAGGGTCTAAGATAAAGACTTTTTTTTGGGTTGCCACAACAAACCAAAATCAGAGCCCCTCTTATTTTTTCAGTGAACTATATGAAATGAAAAGGGGCGCTTGATTGATTCCCTATGTGCAACACTAAGGGGGACAGGTCTGAAAATGCCTTAGTCTAAAACCCTTTTCTTGTTGCCCAAAAGAAAACCAAATTAAACCGTTCCCTTTCTTTTTTATAGTGCCCCTGAAAAAAGAAAAGGGGGAAACCTGTTGGTTGCTTGGGCCCCCCAAAAAAGCCCTTGGGGCCCCAAGTTTATTTTTCCAGCCCCGCCCCCCAAAGTTTTAAAGGGTGTAGGCAGTTTTCTTTAACCACAAAGGGCCCTTCTTTTCCTACTGTATGAAAATTTTTAAAAAAACTTGTAAATATTCAAAAAAATTGGGTCAACCCGATAAATTAAGTTACATTTATTTTGTAAAAAAAGAGGGATTTCTATTTCAGAGCAATTAATTTTTTGGTTTACTTTTTGTTTAAAAAGTTTTTTTTCCCCCAAAATTGGGCCACTTGGGCCTTTCTTTTTGCATACACAGTCGCACAAATTTATGCATCATAGAGCGCGGTAACCAAGAAAGATTTTCTAATGCTGATTAAAAAATATGGCAGTAAAGCAGTAATAATATACAACTTTGTACTTTAATATTTAATTTAAGAGTTAACGACTACGAACAATAGAAAATACAATATAGCAATTAACTGGAAATAGAAATGTATGATGAGCTTGTTATAAGCTAGTTGTGTTTGTACGAAAAGTAGAGCAAAACAATTAAAGTCACCTCACGCATCTCTTGCATTATCTGTCAAATACTGTAAATAACTTATAAATAGAAAATTCAATACCTGAAGTACATGATTGTTCTTGAAGTAGGTTCTTAGATTGGTCGGAATGTCTGAAATCCAAGACTAAACAATACCTTCTAGATACCGCTGGTTGTTGGCTACCTCAGAATTTATTATTATTCTTTTAAGTATTTATTGTTCTTTTTTTATGAGCACATAATTAACAATTACGTTTTCTAAGAGGGAAGGAAAGTATTTATGCTGTGAATAGATACAAACACATTTAAGAACAAGACCTCAGCACAGTGTGTGTCACTGCCACCATTAGTCTCAGCCTCAGAATGACTATACTGTATATTTTTTCCACTTGAAATAATTATAGCTTTCTGTATTACAAAATATTGTCATGAAAAAATGTATGTCTAGACATTACACATATCATTTTTTTAATCTGATATTTTACATTTTTTTAGCTGCGTGAACTGAAAAAGGTTTATTGTTATTTTCTGGAGAAAGCCAAATGGTTTCTCTTCTTTATATACAAAATGCTAAATTGTAAGATTATTGCTAAGGGCTGCAAAATTTGGAATTTCATAGTTGTAAATGCAAAGAGATCTCCCACTATGATAACAAAGTTTTGAACTAAAGTTCAGCTATATTTTATTCCTCTTAAAGAACAAAAAGTAATGAAGAATAAAAAAAACAGTAGAAAAACGATGACTGACAAGTGAAATGTACAATATTGATGTCACAGTTAAATATCTTTCATATATTTACCCAAAATATTTCCATTTATACAATGTTACTATATTTCGGCTTGTGGTTTAGTTCATTTTGGACATAAAACTGCCCCCCCCCCAATTAGTCTAAATGAGGTCCTTCTTTTACAAAATTTGAATTTTATGGGTTCTTATATTCTCTTTCTACTGAGCTTTACAGAGAAACCTGTCACATAGGTGGTGCCCCCCTTGTGAGGACAGAAACAAGCTAGTGACAGACCTGCTGTTTCGAGCACTGTGTCCGTTATTCTGTAAGATGCACCAGTTTTAGGTATTTGATGCTCAAATCTACAGTTTTCAGCCAGAAAAGAGTCATGAAAAGAGTTTGTTTAATTCATGACCCGCCCCCAAAGAGGCTGGGCCCCACCCACCTCTTAACCCTCATTAACCTTTTAAATTTGAATAGGTGGGAAACATGGGGGAATTAACTTCCAGGTGGGCGGGGCTAGTCTTGGATAGGGGGCTAACACCTGCTCATAAAATAAGCTGGACTCTTTTTCTGCCTGAAAACTTTTCTGATTTGAGCATTAAATGCTCTAAAACTGCTGCACCTTAACCAGAATAAAGGACACAGCGCTGGAAATAGCATGTCTGTCACTACCTTGTTTGTCCTCAGCAAGGAGGGCATAACCTATGTGACAGGTTCTCTTTAATACAGGCAGACTTCTATGGGCCCATATTCAGCTCTGCTGTTTCAGACGCATGCAAAATTTTCTTTTTTCTAATTCTGCATGCGTCTGAAAACACTTTTGCTATGTGATTTATTTTTCCCTAGAAATTTTGCTTTTAATCGTAAATGGGTTTGCTGAAGGGAGGCAAAATATGGCAGCATATGAGTACAGGCAGCTCCACAGTGTTAAGTATCAAGGTGTCCCTGGAAGCTTTGTGCACATGGTCCTACTGTGTGCATGAGGTTTAAATGAAAATGCATTATACTGTACCTATTTAAAGGCCAATAAGTACTTTTTAAAAATAAAACATAACACTGTTTCCATTAGATTTTTATCTATATTGCAAAAGTAATCATATTTAGAAATCAAACTATGATATTTGTCTCTAACCTATGAACTATAATATAAAACCATGAGAAAGATTTGGTCATTAAGGGGTTAAATGTGTTTCATTATTTTGTTTTCGATAGGTTTCTTATTTCTTCTTCTCAATATGTTCCTCTTATTTTATTGCAAACAGAGAAAAAGGAAAAAAAAATAGTATGCTGTTATCACAGTTTTAGCTACTGTTAATATTTTATAAAAGCTAAAACGAGAAAAATAATGTTGGGTATAAAACTTGAGAACTGCAGAAAAAGTTATTGTAGTTGATTTAGTGAATGTCCGGCATCTGAAAGATACAGTGAAAGAGTAAAACATTGATCCCTCGAAATAGTTGTTATATTTGTGAAGTATTGAGACTTCTATCCAACAGAGGCTTCCTTTGTCAATGGAACTGTGTCTGGAAGTACAATAGTACAATGAAATTGAAAGGGTGATAAAATGAGAAGATGACTCTTCATTCCTTTAGTAAAACAGAATTGTTTGTCTGACCCTGCTTCTTTCCTCAGAAGAACTAAATGAAAACAAACTGTACCCTAGACTTTTACTGCCCTTTAA
>JAODAL010020366.1:0-69612 GCA_025379985.1 Phyllomedusa bahiana | reverse complement strand
TTTCCCCCAACGACCAAGCAGGACTCCCACTCATTTACAGTGAGAGCGGTATGAGCTCCCAGCGTCGCGCCCGGACTTATATAGTGCGGTGACGTCACAGAATCCCACTGGTCTCTGATTGGCTTCACCTCTGCACATGTCATGCAGGCTATGCCCTTCTTCCTCCCAGAGTTCTTTGCCACATGTAACGACATGTGCTCGCAGCCATTTATCAATCAAAAGCACACTTCGTTCACGCGAAGTACCCCCAAGTTCGACGTCGTTCCGAACCGAAGTTTTCCTGAAATTCTAAACGAATTCCACTTCGTTAGAATCAATTCGCCCATCTCTACTTGCCACAATAAGGGTACGCCCACCCGGCAAGTGTTTTCAGTCAGATTTGAAAACCATCTGAAAACAAACTGTCAAACATCCCTGTAGATGTCAGTAGAAAATCCGCCTGGTAGTCTACACTGCACGGTTTTTCTACTGGGTGAATTTTCACACCGCTAGCGTTCCAAAAAACTTGGAACATGCACAATCTGCCGGTTTTCGGCGGAGGTTCTACTCAATGGTTAGGGAATAGACAATCCACAAAAGGGCAAAAATGTCCACCAAAACCACTCAGAAGACAATAAAATACCGTCCGGATTCTTGAACAGAATCGGATTGGCATTTTACAACCACTGTGTGGCCGTACCCTAAGACAGCCTCGTTCAGATGCTAAACAATAGGCCTTATTTACGATAACTGTCTAGCAGTAAGACTGTCTTTGTTGTGCATAGCCACCAATCAGCTCAGCTTTCATTTCCTCTACTGCTCTTGAAAAATAAAAGCTGAACTCTGATGATAAGAACAGTCTTACGCTTATGGTATGTTCACACGGCGTATTTGCGGGGCGTATTTCAGCGCTGCAATATACCATATGTACACTACGCAAATACGGTAATTCATAGCTCTCATTGAGTGTGATATGCACCGGGGAAAAGAATTGACATGTCACTTCTTCTTGCCAGTGCGTACTTCTAAAACACCCGGTGTATTGCAGCACGTAGAGTACGCACTGAAATACGCTGTGTGAACATACGCTTAAACAGTTTTCATGAATGATGCCCAATGTTTTAAAGTGTCTTGGGCCTAGGCCTAAAAATATTCTAGGTAAGAACCAGCTTTATTCTGCACCATACTTGCCAACACTCCCATTTCTTGTGGGAGACTCATGCAAATCGGGACATTAAGGGGAAAGGTTTATACAAACTCCACCACAAAATGGACAGCCTCAGTTGGATCTGGGGTGTTCCCAAAAGGGGGTTAAATTGCCTACAATCTGGTGAGAAAAGGTTGGCAAGTATGTTCTGCAGTTAAAGAGATATCACTACTTGTAGGTCATAATCCGTAATGTTATATGCTCAGATTTTGACAGTTGAATTATTAGCTTTGTTTTTCTACATTATATATTTACTTCCTGTGCACATCGAAGCTCAAGTGTTTAAATTTACCATTACTATATAATATATGTTATCAGTTACTATGAGACAAAAAAAGAAGCTCTTCGAAAAGATAAACTGGCAGAATGCCTGGATTTCCACAGGACCATTACTTGGTTTTAACAACAATTCCAGTTTAATCTTGCAAGACAAGCGGCAACAGTGATGACACACACCTTGTAAAGCAGACTAATAACCTAAAATATCTCTAGTAGGGAACTCCTGGCAAAAACTCCTTGTGATTTAATAAAATAAACAGAACCCTGACTCACAGGCAGGACAGTATTCAGAACTCCTGGAAAGTACTAGTGGATAGAGTTCAAAGTGTTTGATGTTAGCCTAGTTCCACCTAGTACAGCCAGCCAGGACAATACTCTGCATAGAAACAAAACATTCAAGTTCAAAACATTACTGTTTCCAAAGGAAAATTTGGCTAAAGATGGCATGTTGAACTATATACTACTTGTTTTATTCAGATCTTCTAATTGCTTAATTTCCTCAAAACTGAAAAAGTACTTACTCTAAACAATTTTATTTAATAGACGAATAGTAATAAATTCATTGGATTATATTTAATTATCTAATTCATATATAAAGGTTTCAAGATCTAAAAAAATGAAATAAATAATATATGTACAGATCAGGCAAAAATGCAATTCAAAGCTGTGGACAACTCTTGGGGTGACATGTATGAACGGGAATGTGCCAGTTTTCTGGTGTACTTACAAGCACACTCCAAACTTTGGCGCGATAACTCCCTTTGTAATGCGGGTAGATAGGACTGTCCTAGTTATTAGGCAGGTATTCCTGTACAGGTATTCCTGTCATAGAGAGAAGAGAGAAACATACAAGTTACAATACATAACACTAACTATGCACTGATGGGACAGCATCCTGGATCCAAGGCCAAAGTGTTCTGGTTGCTCCAGGTGGGCGGTAGTCATAGAGGGAGAGTTTCAATGGGTAAAAGTCCCATATAACCTGATTGCCATTCAGGTATCCAATCAGGATTTCTCTCCCCCGGTGGGGGGATAAAATGGGATAGCACCATATACTGTCAGTTCAATGTAAGCACTCTACTGCATTTTCGAAGAAGAGGGAGAAGCTGTGTATCCAAGAATGATAAAAAAAAAAGATCTGTACCTCTGGAACATGTTACCCCATGTGATCTGGCACACTAACAACCTTCATAGTTTCAAGAGCGCTCTGAAAACTCCTTTTCTTAGGCAGGCTTACCAAGATCCCTGATCATTAAGCCCCCTAATTTCTGTCATACTCATTCATCACTTCCTGGACTTGGGCATTCACAGGCACTTATATGTATATAGTTGTGTGGTGGCAGGTTCATCTACTTTTTGTGTACACTACCCCATATTTATGTAACATGGCTGGACCATTGTAAACTGAGCACTTCTCACCCATTGTCTCACTCACACACCCTAATAGATTGTAAGCTCTTGGTAGCAGGACCCTCATTTTTACTGTGTAATGTTTGTTTTCTTTGTCTGTACTTATACCCTCTAAATTGTAAAGTGCTGCGGAATATGTTGGCGCTATATAAATAAAGATTATTATTATTATTATTATTATTATTATTATTACACTTCTTAACAAATTGGAGACATTGTGAGAAAACCAGTTCAGTGATAACATTATAGCCTGGAGGGATATAGTCTGGCCTAGGCTATTTTACACCCCCGTTTATAGAATTTATCTCCTGGGGTATACTTTGGCTTGGGCCAGACTATACCTGGGTTTCATGTTAGATAGGTATATTCTGGTTTGGAGGGGCAGCACAGTTACATATGATGCTTTGATCACTTTTATTAAGGTTTTTGTGAGGCATTTTGAACAAAATAAAGCATTCCTGTTTTTTATTTTTATTTTTTACTGCGGTCACCGTGCGGTATTAATGATATGCTAGTTTTACTCCGCAAGTCGATACTATTACAGTGATACCAAATTTGTATATTTTTTTTGTTTTACTGCTTTTACACAATAAAAACACTTTTGTTCAAAAAGGAAAACACGTTTTTACATCGCCATAGTCTGAGAACCATAACTTTTTAAATTTTCTGTTTACGGAGCTGTGTAGGGGCTTGTTTTTTGCAGGATGAGTTGACGTTTTTTATTGTTATCGTTTTGGGGGGGACAAGACTTTTTGATCAGTTTTAAATCCATTATTTGGAAGGCAGGGTGAAGAAAATACTGCAATCCTAGTAGTGTTTTTAATTTTTATTTTTAACAGTGCTCACCGTGCAGTATCCATGACAAGTTAGCTTTACTCTCTGGGTCGCTACGATTACGGCGATACCCAATTGATATAGTTTTTTATTTTGAAGCACTTAAAAAAAAAATGTTTTATTGTATAAAGCACTATTTATGCATCGCTATCTTCTGATAGCCGTAACTTTTTTATTTTTCCGTATACAGAGCTGTGTAAGCTCACTCCGGCCGTGGGTGATGCAGCATGAGGCCAGCGGTAATATACCGCTGGTCCCATGTCGCGATCGTGCGGGGCTCACCTATAAGCCCGCATGATCGCCAGGACGTATGCATATGTCTACTTGCGGGAACGCACTTCCCGCTAGGACATATGCATACGTCCAATGTCGGGAAGGGGTTAAAAAGGGTGACATCAACCACAGTGTATCGCGTCACGTCGCTGAAACACACAATAAAAACTTTGGTTGTATAAAAATTACCCCTATTGACCAAATACCGACCAGCAAAATTAGTAAGTTCCAGCTATTCCAGAAAAGAGAGGTCTATTGGATGTATAAACTCCAGACTGTGAGACCCAAAGGGTTAACCCTTTGTTGCCGAGGTCTATTTTTTTCACGTTCGTTTTTAAATGATGTAATATTTTAATAGATCAGACGCAGCGATACCAAATATGTGTAACTCTTTTTTATTATTTTATTTTTTTATTTGTAAAATGCCAAAACGGGGGTGATTTGAACTTTTTTTTTTTTTTTTTTACACTTTAAAATATTTTTTTTTACTTTAACTTTGAGTCCCTCTAGGGTGCTACACCACTAGGGGGCGTGATCATTTTTACAGCCTAATGCAGTGTAATGCATTAGGGTGTACAAGGACAGTGGTTTTGCTACTTCCTGCCTGGGGAAGGAAGTAATAAATTAGAAAACATGGCGGCGATGGAAGCCTTCACAAGGCTTCCAGCCTGCCATGTTAAGAGATCTGGGCCCCGCGATTTCGCCGCGGGTGCCCTATTCAAAGTGATTTATATGCTCTGGATATCTTTGCTGCAGCGTCTAAAGGTTTAAACAGAGAAGGATGGCGCCGGTACCCTAATAAGATGTAATCGCTGAGTGTTAGCTGCAATTAGCCAGCGGCTGTCATACGTCCAATGTCGGTAAGGGGTTAAATGAGACTGTGGAGCTGATTTATTAGAGAGGATTCTTTTAGCGAAAGCTGTTGATCCTTCTTATTTAGTGTCTCACATTTTATATGAATTGTTTTTTGTGGAAGTCTTATGATTTAGGATATCTCTGCCAGTTTCACCTGCTTCTGGTCCTGCTGATTTCTGCTCATTATGACGGTTTTACTCATTTGTATTTAAACCCAAACGTGTTCTCCTGGCTTTTCTGTTCCTGATGAAGCGCTGGTACTAGCGTGAAATGCCTGGAGCCCTTCAATGTTTTTAAGTGGTTTTAATGCACAATAAATAGGATAACTTTATTCCTGCTTTTTTTCTTGTTTTTACTTATGAGCTAATTTATCTCCCTGCTGTGGAGCCAGCACTGTAGCCCTGTTTTGCTTTATCAGGATACAATGTCCCAAACACTGATTCAGTCAATTATCCTGAAATTTAACTTGTAAAACATCTGAATTTGTGAAGTGTATACACTGATTGGCGGTCTAGTAGTGCCTATTTAGAGTACAGTGCGGTACTACATGTCTTGTGCTGCTCTTTACATGTGCCAAGGAGCAGCTCCTTTGGTCACAAGGTGAGGGCCCCATTTTCTATTTTTTCTTTTACATTGTGTACAAAGTATATGACCCAGAGAAGCTCCTGCCCTCAAAATAGAAAGCGACTTTTAGCTTCCATTAGCTCTTTTCTTCATTTTGCATTATATTGAGGTCATATTTTGGGGCCTCAGAACCAATTACCAGTTTCCTATAGAGTTATGATCTCAACATACAATAGTTTCAACAAACAATATTAATTGGTTCCATACAACAATTGTATGTTGGAGGACCACTTTCTACAAGTCCCTGCAGTTGCAAATTGTACACAGATAATGTCCCAATATTAGTCACTTACCATCATGATTCACAAAGTTTAGGAAAAATATGTAAGAATGTCACATAGAATGTCTATGTTCCATAATGGTAGTGAGAACATTTTCATTGTATATAAAGGAACACCAAATTTATTGTATAAAAGTAAGCTTAATTCAATGTATTCAAAGCTCTTTCCAACTAATTTGGTAGAGGTTGTCTGCATGATGTGTTTTTTTTTTTGTAACCAATGAAAAAAAGTACACAGCACATGCCTGATTCCCAGGTGGAAGATTGTAAATGCAACGTCCATGGGCACAAGGATACATTACTCCAAAGCTGCTTTTGATCAGCAGAGATTGCAATAATTTAATGCTATTATTTACATCACTGGATATAAAGTGTGCCCACTTGTATTGAGGGTAGGTGACTAACATTAGTGACTTGGAGACATTTCTATGTAGAGTGTGAACCTCAGGGATTTGTTGTGTATTCCTTTTTGAAAGATTTGAGACTAAATGCTTTAGCCCCCATTTACATGATGTAAAAGGCCCCCTTTTGTGGCATTGATCGAGATACTATGAAAAATTTACCCTGACCGATATCACAGCAGAGTTGTTATAGGGCCATAGAAATCATATATAGTTCAAATCGGACAACGTTTGCTTCATTTACTGAACATACACACTTTATGTGTCAGACACAAAAGCCTGAATGGGGTAAAAAAGATCTTCTGCAAACAACAGTCTTATAAATAGCAAATTGCAAGTGGGGACCTCGTCATTGACTTTGCATTTGGGTCCAGAAGCTTTAATTTCCACCTGTGACCTGAACTATTATTCTTATCATGAATATGTAAAAAGGCCCAGGCAGATCTTAAAGAATCAATTTTAAATATCATATTGGGACTGCCATTGATGTAGGCAAGATCAATACATGTACACAGCTGCATTAGAAAAGCCTATATTTTAAAAAGCTACTTAGAAAAACAGCTTACACAGATGGATAGTGTCAGTGTTTCACATTCTAATCACAAATCGACCTCTTCACTGGCTCATATCACTTAGAGTTCTGGAGTAATAGGAGAAGCTGATGTGGAGCATAAAGCTATCATGGGAATACAGAATACTGCCCTCTAAATAAATATTTGCAACTGGTCACACCAATAAAAAAGATTACTCCATTAAAATATAAGGACATTTCTATTATAGATCTATAGTTTTAATACAAAAATGTACGACCTAGACATTATATTTATTGAACGTGTTGTTTCTAGAAGTGCCAGAGCTTTTTCTTGTTTATTTTAGAATTTTGTAGGAGCTTGTTCAGCACAATGGAATGCACTGTATGCAGATATCTGATATAGCAGAGGACATTTATGAGCTGTTGGGGACCATTCACATCACGTTTTCAGTCCCTGCTGCTGATCTAAGTCTGTGTACCTTTAACCTATTCCTGATGCAGGAATTTTTGTTGAGGACGTGTTTTTTATTTATGTTTTTGTCCCAGCGTATATTTTAATAGATTGCACTTTTACAAGCACAATACCAATTATGTTTAATTTTTGTATTGTTTTTCCTTTTTATATGATAGTGAAAAAAGGACAATGTTTTGAACTTTTTTTTTGCGAACTTAAGGGCGACATCTATGAATTCGCATGCACCATTTTTGTAACTTTGCACCGACAAACCAGTTTTAAATAGATAGAGAGGAATGTATAATACGACAATATGAATGAAAGCGTGATGCGGCAAACATTTTTAGCGCATAAAACTCAAAATTGGCGTGTAGCGCATAATGCGCCAAACTTGTATGGCAGTATCGCACCAAACTTTGAGACATTAAACTGTGCTGTCAGGAGCACATTGCGCCATTTGGCTGTACGCCCTTCATAGATCAATAGAACTGGCAATATACAGCAGAAAAATGTCGAAGGCGAATTCATAGATGTCACCCTTAATTTTTTAAGTCTCCCCAGGACCAGTAGTCATTGCTTGCACATTCTGCTACAATATTTAAGGTGTTGTGCATAGCATACAATTACTGCACTCCTATTACACCTTGCCCCGGGCAGAACTGAAGGTGTAGTAAGCCAGTACGTCCCCTGCTGCCATGACAGCTGTCCAGCACCATACAGCTGTGTCACGGGGGTGTTTGTTTGGGTGATAGAGGGGAACACTGAAATGTATACCAAGGCATAGCTTAAACTTTAATGTCTTTTAAGGACATTTTTATCAATTTCTCTTACACAGAATAAAGACTAAACAGTCTTAGGCTATGTTCACACGCAGAGGCGTAACTTCAAGCTCTTGGGCCCTAGTGCAAAAAAGTGAAATAGATCCCCCAGTTATTATGTGCCATGTACAATACTGATGTTTTCTTATGTAGAAGAAGGGCTTTTGGGCCCCCTCAGGCTGCAGGGCCCGGTAGCGACTGCTACCTCTGCACCCCCTGTAGCTACACTCCTGTTCACACGGCTTATTTTGGGATGTATCTTGCCCCGTATTTCGCGCCATACTGTGCTAATTACGGGGCGAGACACGTCCCAGTCATTATGGTAATCCACAGTTCTCATAGAGAACTATGGATTACGTCTCCTCACCCTGCTCGCACAATACGGCGAGCAGGGAGATAAGTGACATGTCAATTACTAGCGGCGAATATGCGTCGCTAGTAATGAATGTCTATGGGCTGGCGGGCTGCTGGCCCACCGCCCTGCCCCCGTACACACGGTGTAATTGTGGGGCGAAATACGTGCCTGCAATTAAGCCATGTGAACATAGCCTTACAACGTGCCACATTAATCATAGCGTTCATATATCTGGCATATGTGAGAATGTGTGAGAATATGTTTAAATATATTAAGGGCCAATATAGAGATCTCGCTAAAGATTTATTTATACCCAGGACTGTATCTAGAACAAGGGGGCATCCTCTATGGCTTGAGGAAAGAAAGTTTCTACATAAACATAGAAAGGGATTCTTTACTGTTAGAGCGGTGAGACTGTGGAACTCTCTGCCAAAGGAAATTGTCATGGTGAATTCACTAACAGAGTTCAAGAAGGGCTTGGATGCATTTCTGGAGTGTGATAACATAACAAGTTATAGTGACTAGGATTCTGGAGATGGGTCATTGATCCAGGGATTTATTCTGATTGCCAGATTGAAGTCAGGAAGGAATTTTTTCCCTAACATGAGGACAATTGGCTTCTACCTCATGGGGTTCTTGCCTTCCTCTGGATCAACACTTTAACACTTTAGCAACACTTTAGCAAAATGGGCTTAACTGGATGGACGTATGTCTTTTTTCGGCTTGACCAACTATGAGAACTGTCTAGTCTAACTTTAGAGATTTTTTAAGTTGGTTTACTTTATGCCACTAATTGCACCAAAATTTTGCTGCATGTGTTAAGCCATTCACCCTTTCCAAGATGCCACACCTCTTTTGTCTAAAACACATACTCTACATAAAAAATGTGCTGAAAAAGCCATCCTCGGTTTATACTCGAGTTATAATCCCCTGGCAGCGCATACAGCTGACCCTCGAGTTACCTGGCGGCGCCCGGGCACTGCCATGGCCCAAGCGCCAGTGAAGATCACTTCAGCTGTATGCGACTCCTCTGGAAGCGCATACAGCTGAAGATACTATTGTAGAGCAGAGAGCGAATACTCCCTGCCCCTCAATAGGAGTCTGGAAGGGGGCGCAAACAGACTTGCAGCTCCCTCTGAAGTTTCCAGCACAGGCAGCATGCTGTGTCATCACGCAGCCTGCATGGCCTGATGACATCACGCTGCTTTTGCTGGGAAGAAGACTCATCGGAGCAGTGGGGGTTTAAACAAACCCTTCCTATATCTGCCTACACCTGCTTATGGGGGACATAAACCTGCCTATACCTGCCTATGGGGGACATAAACCTGCCTATGAGGGGACATATACCTGCCTATAACTGTCTATACCTGCCTATACCTGCTGTGGGGAACATATACCTGCCTAAAATAGCCTATACCTGCCTATGAGGGGACAAATACATGCCTATACCTACCTATAGGGGGACATATACCTGCTATAACTGCCAATATCTGCCTATGGGGAGACATATTTCTGCCTATAACTACCTATACCTGCTATGGGGGGACATATACCTGCCTATAGGGGGACATATACCTGCCTATGACTGCTTATACCTGCCTATGGGGGACTTCAAACTGCCTATGCCTGCCTTTGTAATTTTATTGTTTTCCATTTTTATTTTTGAAATTTACCAGTAGCCGCTGCATTTTCCACCCTAGGCTTATATGCGAGCCAATAAGTTTTCCTAGTTTTTGTGGCTTATACTCAAGTATATACGGCAATAATTATGGTGTTAAAGGGGTTGTCTCACTACATTGATTCATCTCACCTCAGTCCGGTTTTCTTGGTTTCATTTTGAATTCAGGGGCATAATTACTGGCTGATACTAGGCTGCAGTAGAAGCCAGGTCTCTAGTTATAACAACTAGTGCTGGCAGCCTATCATGAGAGCTTGAATAGGTCTGTAGCTATAGCAACCTGAGGAGCTGATGAAGCCCATACAAGAGGGGATATCTAAGAATAGGTAGGATACTGATAATGGACATACATTGGAAAGGGACTTGTTTTTGCAAGATCTTAACATAACTAGCAATCATTGTAGTGAGACAACCCCTTTAAGCATGAACGTCAGAATTTTGTTGCAACTGCCTTGATAAATGTGCCCCATAGTCTACTTGACATTGCCTTCAGTCTGTTTTATGCCAGTTTATGTTTCATTTGTGAGAGAGAAAATGATAGTAGACTACATGGTTTTCTCTTGCAAATAAGACTTGAATAGTACAAAATGAATACACTGGTTTATTACAGCCTATTGCTAGGCCACATATTCCCTTCAATGGACAAACTTTCACAGAACCAAATTTATAAGTATACTAATATTTATTAAATAAATCATAAATAAAGAAAAAAATTAAATAATGAATGCACCGACCAAGTGTTTCACCTTTGCTTCATCTAGATTGCCTGGAAAAGTAACTCAATGGGGAGTCTGACTTTGCCGATCCATATTTTTACATTGAAACTAATGTAAATCACACTGCACATTTTTAGATGCTCTTTTGGGTCCTAAACACTGATCCAAACACGCATATAAAAAACACTGTGTGAACATCCCCTAAGACTTAAGGGATTTGCTACTAACATTTTAGTGCCAGATACCAGACACCTTCAGTTGTCTTGAATGTCCATGCCTCGACAGGTCAGAGCTGTATTATTGGCACTGGCATTGCTAGGGTCCCAAAACATCCGGGTCTTGGGCCCTTAAGTTTTTCTGAGTAGGGCTGGGTGCACACGCCATTTTTCAAGCCACATTGTCAATTTCTGTTCCTGTCACTAATTTTCTGCACATTCCACATAGAGCCCGTCCATCTCCTCAGCAGTCGCTGCACAATGAAAATCAGCGATGACAAATTTGCTTTTTCAAAACCTCTCACCTATGCATGACAGTGTAATACCTAAAAAAATAAGTCAACAAATAATACACCTGTACATGGAGCAAATATACCAGACGACTCATTGTTACTAAAAAAAACTCCTACAAAACCAAGACCCAAAATTATTACTACTTAAGGTTCAAATAATTCTGCCAGACCCTGACCAAACATGACCCCCACATGTGACATCAGTTGTACATATATCACTTCCATACAATGACCATTTAGTGGTACAGTAGATACTAGTTGTATGTAGGCTCAGCAGAAATATAAGTGATTACACTAAGTTACATTTAGTGACTCACATGAGACGTCTCTGAAGAGTTGTTCGATTTCCCTTCTTCTTCTCTATTTGTCCCAGACGCCATGACATCTTCTACCGTCCACAACTCTTCACTGTAGAATTTACAAAACAAACATCTTAGACTCCTCATTTTATCAGTGCTTCTCTGCAAATTCCTATCTCTGTACAAACTCCCCATCTACAGCCCCCCAAAATGGTAATAATTACCCCCTTGTAGGTAAATATTTTCCCCCTGTAGCCAGGTAGTAGTGCACTGTAGCCAGGTTGTAGCCCCCTTTAGCCAAGTAGTATCCGCCTCTAGCCAGGTTATTAGCCCCTCTAGCCAGGTTACTGCCCTCTGTAGCTAGGTTACTGCCCCTTTAGGCAGTAATATGCCCCCTGTAGCCAGGTTACTGCCCCCTGTAGCAAGTAATATGCCCCCTGTTGCCAGCAATATGCCCCTTTTAGCCAGGTTACTGCCCCCTGTAGCCAGGTTACTGTCCCCTTAGCCAGTATTATGCCTCATTTAGCCAGGTTACTGTCCCCTTAGCAAGGTAAAATGCCCCTCTTAGCCAGGTAATATGCCCCTCTTAGCCAGTATTATGCCTCATTTAGCCAGTTTACTGTCCCCTTAGCAAGGTAAATGCCCCTCTTAGCCAGGTAATATGCCCCCTTTAGCCAGGTAATATACCCCCTTTAGCCACGTAATATGCTTCCCTTAGCCAGGTTATATGCCCCCCTAAGCCAGGATAACATTAACCACTAAGCCATGTAATATCCCTTAGCCAACTAATACATACCCAATACAGGCACGCAGTATATGAGCTCTTAGGTACAGTAGCCATTCAGTAATATGGCAACTAGAAGCTTAGGAAAGAATTAACCATAGCTTGAATTCTAGAAACATAAGTAGACAACACAAACAGGCTGACGCGGTCAAGGAAATCTAAAGAGGAAATTCACAGCCACATGAAGGATAAGGATTGAACTAGCCTACTATAATTGGGTAATCAATCGTGTGCTCTAAGCCAGGCTAAGTGGTCACTAAATTTAAAAGTGGCAATTGTGCCGCACTCCTTGCAGTGCAGCATAAACTAGTGACAAATGTGCTGTTTCCAGTGGTGTGTCTCTTAGGCTTAGTGCACACTGCTTTTTATGAATGGATGACAGATCCATTCTGACTCAGGTAAAAACGGATGCGTTAACGTGTTCATTGACTTATATACATGGACAGATGTGCAACATGCATTGACATAGTGTCCATTTTTACACTTGCGTTTAATTTTAACAGGTCGAGGAAGCAGGGTGCTGCACTTTTTTCAAGTAAAAAAAAAAGTATATGTTACAGTATATGTTTTTTTTACAATGTATGTAAAAGAAAAACATATCCTAGTGTTTGTTCCCATGTGGTAAATGTATACATTTTTATTTGTCATAAAAAAACAAAGCTATCCAATCAAATTGCAAGGAAAAATGGGTGACAGCCAATAGAAAAGCTGGTTTAAAAAGATGGAAAAAAAAATGGATGTCAAACATCTACTCCAAACAGTGCACATTTGGTATATGTTTGACATACACGTTTTGACGTATGACCTCACTGATCGGACATTCAGCATTTCTAACTCTCGCCCGCTCTCTGTTGGTGTTCCTCAGGGGTCAGACCTGGCCCCACTACTCTTCTCTCTCTACACTCTTGGCCTGTGTCGGCTCATAGCTTCACACGGCTTTTAATACCACCTATATTTTGACGATACACAACTCTACATCTCCAGCCCAGATATTAACTCCTGGATCCCAGACAGTCTATCATCCATTTCCTCCTTATCCTCCCTTCTCCTAAAGCTAAACGTGGAGAAAACTGAATTCATCATCTTTCCACCGTCCCACGCTATCCCTCCACCTGATCTCTCTATAACAGTCAACGGCTCTACACTCTTCCCTGTCACGCAAGTCTGCTGCCTTGGGATAACCCTTGACTCCTCTCTGTCTTTCAAGCCACACATCCAAGCCCTTACCTCTGCCTGCCGCCTCCACCTGAAAAATATGTTGTGCATCCGCCCATTCCTCAACTTCGACGCTACAAAAATGTTAGTCCATGCCCTTGTCATCTCCTCCCTAGACTACCACAACATCCTTCTCTCTGGCCTCCCATCTAGCACTCTTGCTCCCCTTCAAACCATCCTCAACTCTGCTGTCCGTCTTATCCACCTCTCTCCTCACTACTGCCCTGCCTCTCCCCTCTGCCAATCCCTACACTGGCTACCCATTGCCCTCAGGTTTTTTTGTAAGTCCGCCTTTGAGGCAGCCGGGGCAGCCCTGCGACCTGCATTTGCCTCTTTGTGGGTCAGCAAAGCCTACATGGTCTGGTCAAAGCAGCTACAGCAATGGCTGTCAGCTGGAGCTTCCACAAAGGAGTTATGGAATCTTGCTTCCCAGGTTTCAGGGGCCTCGAAGTTCCAGTGAGACTTCACTTGTGTCAGCCCGTTTAGTGGCTAGAGTGTCAGCCAATGCAGTGACCATTCGCCACTCCCTGTGGGTGAAAATTTGGTCAGCGGATGCAGCCTCCAAGAAGTTATTGGTTGTGCTTCCGTTCTCTGGCGGCAAGCTTTTTTGGGAAGCAAGTCGACAAGTTTATTTCACAGGCCACAGGGGGTTGTAGTATTCTCCACCCTCAGAGCCAGCCGGCACGGTATCATTCACTTAAAAAGCACCCTCAGTTTCAGCCCTTTTGGGGCTTTCTTACAGGCCAGCCGCAGGGAAAATTCCCCTCTCCATGGGAGCCAAGTGCCTCTCAACAGACCAGCATCGTCTTGGCGGTCTCGCAGAACGCTCAAGTGCCCTTCCCCAAGTCGCACTTGGTTTGAGTGCTTGCCCCCACATAAAAAGCTGTTTTGGGTGGGGAGCCATCTCCTCCAATTCCAGGAGATCTGGCAGGTTCAGGTCGACGTCACCTGCGTTCACGAGGTCGCCACTTCAAAATACAGGATTCGCTCCCAGCACGGTTTCAGCTTTCCTCCACGCCTGCTTCTCCGGCTCAGGCGTCAGTGGTTTTTTTTGGCAATCCGCATCCTCCTCCTTCAAGGAGTGATTATGTCGGTCTCCAAGTCCGAGCGTTTTCAGTGTTTTTATGCAAACCTTTTCATGATCCCGATGAAGGACAGTTCAGTAGGGCCAATGTCGGACCTCAACCGGTATGTGCAAGGTCCCGGTTTTCACATGAAGTTGCTTCGGTCAGTGGTGACCTCTCTGGAGCAGAGAGATTTTTCTGTCTGATATAAGCATCGGGGATGCTTATCTACATGTCCCTTTTTCCCAGGCCACCAGCGGTTTCCTGCTTGCGTAACTACGCATTTTCATCAAGCCGCCGTTGCTGAACGGCAGAGCTCTGCACCAGGGGTCTTCACATAGTTCCTGGCGCCCCTAATGGCAATCCTTCGCATCAGGGGCGTGGCCCTGGTTACTTGTCTAAATGACCTTCTAGTGAAGGCTCCATCTCAATACGCCTGCCTGGTTATCATCAGGATCACTCTAGACATCGTAGTGCGCTTCGGGTGGATAGTTCATTTCGACAATCCCTGTCTGATTCCATCATAAAGGATGGAATTTCTGAGGATGATTCTTGACACTCAGGTGTCCAGAGTGTTTCTTCCAATGGGGAAGGTCCAGTACTTACGTTCAGACGTTTCTCTACTTCTGAATCGCACCCCGTATACTCTTCGCACTTGCATGCGGGTTCTTGGCAGGTTGGTGGCTGCCTTCAAGGCGGTGTCCTTTGCGCAGTTTTTTTCCCGCCCTCTGCAGTGGGCAATCCTGTCTCTGTGGGCCGGGTCTCCCATGTCTTTGGCCACAATGGTTCACCTGCCACCCCAGGTTCAAGCTGACCTGGTGTTTAGCCTCCCCTGCATTACATCAAGGGAGGTCGTTTCTGTCCCCGCAATGGCTGATCATCACTACAGATGCCAGTGCATTGGGGTGGGGCGCCATTTTCGGCTCAGAGTCTCTGGTCCCTTAGGGAATCCAGTCATCCGATCAATGTGCTGGAACTCTGAGCTATTTTCCTAGTACTCTCACATTGGTCCCCTCTCATCCGGGGGGCACCCAGTTCGGATTCAGTCCGACAACACCATGGCAGTGGCCTATCTGAATCTTCAGGGTGGCACCAGAAGCTGGGCAGCTTTTCGGGAAGCTGCAAGTATTCTTTGCTGGGAAGAGCATCAGTACCGCTCTTGTCAGCAATTTTCATTCCAGGGGTGGAAAACTGATTGGCCGATGATCTCAGTTGAGCAACGATCGGTTCTGGGGAGTGGGCTTTTCTACCAGAGGTTGTTCACCTTCTTTTCCAGAAGTGGGGTACGCTAGACGTCGATCTGTTTGCGTCTCGCCTCAATCACCAACTCCCGAGTTATGTGTCCAGGGCCAGGGATTCCCTGGCGCTAGCAGTAGACGCGCTGGTCCTGCCTTGGGGTCAGTTTGTTTAAACGTGGTCAAGGCTGTTCGGATCTACCTCTCTGTTACGGAATCCTTTAGGCGCTCCGAAGCCCTCTTTGTCATTCGTGAGGGTCCATTGCCAGCTGGATCCTGTTTGCAATTTCGAAATCTTCTATTTCGGGTCACTGCTCACTCCACAAGAGTGGTTGGTGCATCCTGGGTGGTTCGACATCAAGCTTCAGCTTTACAGGTTTGCAAAGCTTCCACCTGGGCTTCGGTCCATACCTTTTCTAAGTTCTATGAAATCCATACCTTGGCCTAGGCTGACGCAAGCCTCGGCCTTAAGGTACATCAGGCAGCAGTGTGCTAATACTTGCCACTGCGGATTTTTTAGTTGTTACCTCTTTTGTCTCCCACCCTCTGGGACTGATATTGGACATCCCAAGGTGCTGTGTCCCCCAATGACATTGGCGAGAAAATCAGATTTTTGTACTTGCCGTAAAATCCTTCTCTCGTCTGATTCATTGGGGGACACAGGTCCCTTCCTTACTTTTTCTCCATGAAATCAGCTTTTCCTTGGTTTTCCTCTCGACCATGACTTTTGTACCAACTGATCAGTCTGGCATCAGCAGGAGGGATATAGTCCACCGGGGCGGGCCCAACACGTTTGGTCCGCATCTTAGGCAAGGGCCTATACTCGGACGAGAAAAGGATTTTACGGTAAGTACAAAAATCCGATTTTTTTATTGTGTAAAAGCAGAAAAACATAAAAAGAAATACAAAGTGGGTATCGCTGTAATTGTATTGACCTGCTAAGTAGAACTAACAGGTCATTTATACCACACGGTGACCGCTGTAAAAAAATAAAAGTAAAAAACACCACCAAGATTGCTGAATTTTGTTCAAAACACCTCACAAAAAATCTTAATAAAAAGTGATCAAAGCGTCATATGCATCCCATAACGATACCAATAAAAACATCAAATCCCGCAAGAAACAAGTCCATAATAAGCTCCATATACAGAGAAATAAAAAAGTTATGGCTGTCAGACTATGACAACATAAAAATGCTATTTTTTTTATAAACGCATTTTCTATTGTGTAAAAGTAGTAAAACATAAAAAACTGTATAAAATTTATATCATAATAATTATACCGACCCACATAGTAAAGTTATCCTGTCATTTACACTGAACAGCTGAACGCTGTAAAAATGAAGCCCAAAAAACAATGGCAGAACGTCTTCCCTCCCCATTTTCATGGCCCAATGCTAAAAACAACTGGAACCACCTGTGCATCCAAAATGCACAATACGCCCCTAGAAGAGATCCATGAGGGGTATTGAATCCAAAATGGAGTAACTACTGGAAGGTTTCACCTGTTCTGCTACTTTGGGGGGCTTTGCAAATACATCATGGCACCCACCAAAATCTGCATTCCAAAAGCAGTTTACACCCACATGTAGAGTATTGGGATTCTTTTTTTTCCCAGGATTCCTTGTAAGAATTAAACATTTTCAGCTAAAATTGCAGATTGTTGAAATAAATAATTTTTTTCATTTTCAATGCTAAAAATATTTGTTAAACACCTGTGGGGTTGATATACTCACTGCACCCCTGGATATATTCCTTAAGGGGTGTAGTTTCCAATATGTTTTTTTTTTAGGGGAGTTTATTAAGTTTTAGCAACTTAGAGTGTCCGCAAACCTGAAATGGTGCCTAAATAAAATCATAATGAAAATGACACCCCAAAGTACGGTAGGTGCTCCTCCTACTCTGAAGCTTGTGGTTGAGCCAAATAGTGCACTAGGGCCACATATGGGATATCTCTGATAATGGGAGAATCTGGGGAATCAATATTAAGTTGTATTCTCCTGGTCACATCTACTAAGTTCCAGTTAATAATGGAAAAAATTTTAAAATCTGCATTTGGACATTTTGAAATTTCACCTCCAACTTGCTTTAATTTCTGTGAAATACTTAAAAGGGTAAAAAACTTCCTAAATGCTTTTTTAAATACTCTAAGGGGTCTAGTTTCTTAGATGGGGTCAGTTATGGGGGTATCTAACATACAGGCCCCTCAAAGAAATGTCAGAACTGGACTGATCCCTAAAAAAAACTATTTTGCTAATTTTATTGAAAATTTGAAAAATTACTAGTGAATTTCAAAGTCCCCTAATGTTACAAAAAAATTACATTTAAAAAATTGTGCCAACCTACAGTAGACATATCGTAAATGCTAGTTATAAACTATTTTGAGTGAAATAACTATCTGTCTTGCACGTAGACATTTTTGAACTTTGAAAATGGCAAATTTTTCCAAATTTCCACGATATTTTGATATTTTTACAAATAAACAAGGATTGTATGGACCAAAATTCCTTACTAACTTAAAGCACAATGTGTCACGAGAAAACAATCTCTGAATCACATGAATAGGTAAAAATGTCAAAAAGTTATTCTCACATAAAGTGACACGTTAGATTTTAAAAACAGAGCTTTGTCAGGAAGGCCAGAACTGGCTCCGGCATAAGGGGTTAAAACATCTCTTTACATTGGGCAATGGCTTTATTAGAATGTAACAATAAACCAACAAAAATGTATAGTGCAAAGAAAAAAAAATTATACAAACTCATAAAATATGAAAACATATTTTGTATTACATGTAAGCAAAAAAATATACAATCAATGAAACCACATCTGACAAAAAAGGTTAAAAACCACAAAAAAAGACAAAAAAAATGAAAAAACACATAAGACAAACAAATAAATTGATGGTTATATCAGAAAGGTAAAAAATAAAAACTCTAAAATTGTATAACCACATAATAGTAGCACTACCCACTACCATAGGCTTTAACTGAGTATTGTCATATGGAAAGAGAGATGTGCAATGAAATGGTTAATTTAAAGAGCATATACTGTAAATATGCATACAGATAAAAAAGGAGATAAAAACTCAATAAATCTAATCAACAATAATAGAGCCAATGGAAGTGGAGGATTAAAAAATTTTGTAAAATATGTAATTAAAATCATTTAAAAATTCCACAAAAATTACAAAAGTGCAAAAAAATTAAGAAAAAGAATATATTATCTTGTGAATGCATTACATAAAAAAATCAGTACAAATATCTGCAGCTCCTTAGTAACCCATAGAATTTATTATACTGGTAATTCAGTGCTGTAAATAGCTTGTTTCCTACATTTGTACAGCAAAAAAAATTACACAGTAATTAAAAAAGGAGGCCCCTGCACAGGCATTCTTCTACCTCTCATTGTTTGCTTTGGCCCACTTAGACCTGTTCGATTGCATGGACTGACCAGCAATATTAGGCACAGACACACAGTTGTTTTTCCAAAAATAATCCCTCCCCTAAAAATTAGCCCTAGTATGATTTTTGGGGATTTTTGGAGTAGGCTTTAAATATAAGCCCTACTCCAAAAATAAGCCCTAGTTAGTCAGCACCTCCAGTGCTAGGTTATGTCACTATGTCACTAATATCACGGAGACATAACCTAATGCTGGAGGCACTGGAATAGGCATAATGTAGCTCCCAAATCGTTCCGCCGCTTCCTTCCACCACGGCAGGGTAAAATCTGCTCACCCGTCCCGCCTCCTGAGTGTTGTAAGCTGGTGCCCGCCTCCTGGATCCAGCTTCCCGGCTGCTACTGTGCTATGGTGTGAGCTTGGCTGCAGCTTCAGGGTCCCATCTCCTGCCTTCAGAGTGCCTCCTCCTGGACCCCGCCTCCCAGCCAGCCATACTCGCTCCCACAGAAGCAGTCATGTGTGATATTATAACCACCTTTCCTGAAACCCCCTCCAGAGTCTTGCCTCCTGCCTACTCCCGGCCGCATAGAGAAGAAGAGTGCCACTGCCACACAAAGTGTTTTGAGAGTGCCAGTAAGTGTTACCGTAAGAGACACTGACACAGCAGCAGCAATTGTGAATATAAGCCCTCCCTAAAAATAAGCCCCTTTTTGGAAATCAAAATAATATAAGACCCTGTCTTATTTTTGGAAAAACACAGGTACTGGACAAACCATTTTAATCTAGTAAGGGCGCCATAACTTTTTTTTATTTTTTCATCTACATAGACCTGTAATCTTTCAATAGCTATATTGAACATACCATATAATGTACTGGAAAACCCCCCAAAAATCTGTGGGGTGGAAGATAAAAAAAATAAAATAATAATTATTTGGGTTCTGTTTTTGATGGAGTTTACTGTTCAGTAAAACTGACATGATATTTGTATTCTGCGAGTTGCAATGATGCCTGGTGATACCAAATTTATATAATTTTCATTAAGGTTTAATAAAAAAAAGTAAAAAAATAATTGCCTTGCATCACCATTTCCTGAGAGCAATAACTTTTTGATTTTTCCTCAGTTAGAGCCGTGTGATGGTTCATTTTTGAGGGGTGAGGTTTAGTTTTTATCGGTACCAATTTGGAGTGCATATCACTTTTTGATCCTTTTTTTATTTCATTTTTTTTCCTGGTAGGTGAGATGACCAAAAAAAAACATTATTCTGGCTTAGGGTTTTTTTCTTTTTATTTGGAGTATTCGCTGATAAATAACATGATATTGTGTTAAATAGGACGGTAATACCAATTATGTTTATCTTTTTAATTTTTTTTTTTAAATGGGAAAAGTTTTTTTTATTTTTTGTATTTTTTATTCTTTTTAAACTTTTAAAAAATCCTTGAACATGCAATTGCTCGATCACTTGTACTCTATACTGCAGTATACTACTGTGTAACATTATGTGCTGTGGTATACAGGCATATCATTGGTTGCCTATTATACCCTGCAGGGTATAATAGGACTAAACAATCTTAGTAATTTATACCTTTTCTTCTTTTGTTTATTACTGCTGGTTATTTAATTATGGCATTACTGAACAGTTCAATATTAAATATGCCGTTTATTTAGACCACTGTCATTAATTTTTCTTGATAATAATGTGTTTAACATCTTCACATCAAATACTGTACATGGAATTCATTTATTGTAAGTATAAAAGTAACCTTCATTCCTTATGATTTCTGATACAGTCCATCTGTCATTTATGTAGCAGCTTGATTAGTCTTAGAGCGCTGTAATTCCAAGTATATGTTGCTCATTCTGCCCTCATCGCTCCACACCTGCAACGTTTTGGAGGACATGCCTCTTTTGTCAAGCAGAGGACTAAAACCATTGCAGCCATGGAGGCCTTTATTAGGCCCCTGACTGCTATAGCAACTGCACAGCATATCAGAGTCACGTTTTGGGAGTCCGCAACATATCGTGGTCCCATTGTCTAATTGTTTATACGCTATTGTGGTATTTACCACGGTGTCTAAAACGTTAAATAGCCAGGATCAGAGCTGTCTCCGATCCCCTATTCTAGCATCAGCAGGCTGTATCCAACAGTTGGCACCAAATGGGTATAGAGTGGTCCAAAGCATGAGCCTTAGGCAGACATACCTACTTGAGAAAAAAGTTCAGTTAAAGTGTTTTTTAGTTCAGAAAGGGGAGAGCACCATATAAGTGTGTGGGGATTTGAAATAGCTTTTTGCACTCCACGGGCATCTACATATCGCAAGGCATTAAGGGAAGAGAGCTGAAAGCTCAAGTGCCCTCTATTGGATGTGATAAATCCTCAATTCCCTTTTGACTCACTGAGCTTTTGAAAGGAATTTAAGCCAACCCAGTTTTGTTTTGTGCTTTGTGACATGCAGATGCCCATTGGGTGCAAAAAGGCAATTTCAAATCCCCACACACATATATGGTGCTCTACCCAAGAGAGATTCTGTCTTTTCTGAGATTTTTGCCTCGCCAAAACCCAAGCCAGTGGTAGAGATGGCGAATTGATTCTAACGGAAGTGGATTTTCGTTTAGGAATTTCAGGAGGAAACTTCGGTTCGGAAACTGGAAGGTGCCTAGTCGAAGTTTGGGGTACTTCGCCCTGTGAACGGAGTGTGCTTTTGATTGATAAAATGGCCTGCGAGCACTTGGCGTTAATGTGCTTTCCTATCCATATAGGGGCAAAAGTACTCTGGGGGATAGAAGGGCATTAGCTACATGACATGTGCTGTGATGAAGCAATCAGAGACCGGGTGGGATTCTGTGACGTCAACGCACCTATTATAAGTCCGGGGCGCGACGCTGGGAGCTCACATACCGCTTCTCATGTACTGTTTTCAGGGAAGGTGCTCCATGGTGCTACATGATATCTCTTACTAAAGAAACTATTTTATACGCGATTTTTGGGGGGTGTACTCAGCTTGTCTCTGAGACTGCTTCCTCTTAGTTTCTATTTCTGATTTTGTGGGTGGGGTATTGGATCTGATAAAGTCCAGTGTGAGTCCAGTGAAAGTGCAGAACATTGTATGCCTATCTGATCCACTGCACATTGGAATATTCCAAGGGTGATCTAAAGCCTGTTCTGTTGTTTCATTTACAAGAAAAGATGGTCGTTTTACAGTACAAATACACTGCTTTTTTTGGCTGCTCAATTCTTTTGCGCAAATTTACATCCAGGGGTTAATTAGAGGCGATTGTTCTGCTGCTGTGGTGGACTAAAAGAAACTGTCTTTTCACCAGCAAAAAAAGACATTTGTTCCTTGTAGATAATTCATATACCGAAGGTTAATTACAAAGTTTTTCTCTTGTTGTGGTAGGCGTATAATACTCGCCATTGTAGCACGCTAACAAAGCTGGTAGTTTTTGCTGCCTCAATTCTTATTGATGAGGTGCCAATTTACATTCCAGGGGATAATTAATCGTTGTGCTGCTGTTGTGGTGACTAAAAGAACCGTCTTTTTCTCCGGCAAAAAGACATTTTGGCCCTGTACATATTCACAACCAAGGTTAATTACAAGTTTTTCTGTGGTTCTGTACCATAAATTACACGCCATTGTAACACGCTACAAAGCTCGGTAGTTTTTTGGTGTCTCAATTCTTTTGAGCAATTTACATTCAGGGGTTAATTTAAGCGTTGTTCTTGCTGCAGTGGTGACTAAAAAGAAACTGTCTTTTTCACCGCAAGGAAAGACATTTTTCCTGTAGCATAATTCATAACCGAAGAAGGTTAATTACAAGTTTTTTCTCTTGTTGTGTAGGTAAAATACACGCCATTGTAACACGCTACACATTGCTGGTTGTTTTTGGCCCCGTGCTCATTTCTGTTGCGCAATTTACAATCCAGGGGATAATGTTATGCGTTGGGACTGCTGTTGTGGTGTACTAAAAGAAACGTCTTTTTTCACGGCAAAAAGACATTTTGCCGGTAACATAATTCATCAACCAAAGGTTAATTACAAGTTTTTCGGGGTTCTGTACCGTTAAAATACACGCCATTGTAACACACTTACAAAAGCTGGTAGTTTTTGGCCTGCTCAATTCTTTTGCGCACCAATTTACATCCAGGGGTTAGTTAAGGTTTGTTCTGCTGCTGTGGTGAATAAAAAAAAAACCGTCTTTTTCACTTGCAAAAAAAAAAGAAATTTTTTCCTCTGTAGATATTCATTAAACGAATAGGTAATTAGAAGTTTTTCTCTTGTTGTGTAGCGTATATAAATACTCACGCCATTGTAACACTCTACAAAGCTGGTAGTTTTTGGTTGTCAATTCTTTTCGCTAGTTTACATCAGGGGTCAATTTAAGCGTTTTGTTCTGCTGCAGATGGTGACTAAAAGGAACCGTCTTTTTCAACCAGCAAAAAAGACATTTTTCCTGTAGATTAAATTCATAACCGAAGGTTTAATTACAAGTTTTTCTCTTGCGGTGTAGCGTAAAAATACCCGCATTAGTAACACGCTACAAAGTGGTAGGTTTTTGGCTGCTCAATTCTTTTGGGCAATTTATACATCAGGGGTAATTAAGCGTTCTGCTGCTGTGCGTGGACTAAAAGAAAACCGTCTTGTTCACCGGCAAAAAAGACATTTTTCCTGTAGTATAATTCATAACCGAAGGTTAATTACCAAGTTTTTCTCTTGTTGTGTAGCGTAAAATACACGCAATTGTAAAATTCGATTCGGTCACTTCGCCAAATTTTCCGACAAAATTAGTTTCAGTCCGAATTACTTCGGCACGAATCGCGTTAAAAACAGCTATTTCCAGGCTGCACAGCGCCTGCAGGTGCTTGTAGAACGTTGTTTGCATACATTTAAATATGCAGAGGGAGCTTGATTTGGTCTTCATACAATGTTGTGTTTTAGTTTGACACGCAGAATGACTGCCGTCACTCTTAGAATCGCTTCATATTAAAATTCCCTGAGGCACTGACCAAAAAACTCAAGCGGGAATTGGGAATTCGCCTGATAAAGTCGTGCCAGCGGAAAGTGGAAAAAAACTAAGCGAGAGCTCAGGTGGCAACATTAGTGGGACTTGAGTGTGGAGCTGGGTGACGCGGCAGCCACAGCAGCATGAGGTCAGACAGTGGTACCAATGGACATTCTGGAGGTGGTATAAAAAAACAGGAGTAGGCCACAGCAGTTAGTGGCAACAATAACACAGTGTGGAGGTCACGGCAGGCAGCAGCAGCTTGAGGTCAGCAGTGGCACTATGGACATTCTGGAGGTGCAAAAAATCAGGTAGTTGGCCACAGAGTGGCACAATGACACAGTGTGGTGGTCACGACAGCAGCCACAGCAGAAAGCACCTGAGGTCGGCAGTGCACAATGACATTCGGGGGGTGCAATAATGGAGTAGGCCACAGAGTGCAGAAGCACACAGTGTGGAGGTCACGACAGCTGCTGCAGCATGAGGTAGACAGTGGCACAAATGTCATTTCTGGATGTGGCAAAAAAAGGGAGTAGGCCACAGAGTGGGCACAATGACAGGTGGAGTGCACAGCAGCAGCAGCATGAGGTCAGGCAGTGGCACCTTGTATTGGAGGTGGCTCAAAACAGTAGAAGGCCTCAGAGTGGCACAATGACACAGTGTGGAGGTCTCGGAGCAGCAGCATGAGGTCAGCAGTGGCACAAATGACATTCTGGGATGGTGGCAAAAACAGGAGTAGGCCACAGTGTGGCACAATCACCTACATTGTGGAGGTCTCGACTGCAGCAGCAGCATGAGGTCAGTCAGTGGCACAATGACATTCTGGAGTGGCAAAAAAAAGGAGTTTAGGCCACAGCAAGAGGCACTTGACAGGTGTGGGAGTTCACAGCAGCAGCAGCATGAGGTCAAGCAGTGGCACCATGACATTCTGGAGGTGGCACTAAACAGTAGTATGGCCACAGAGTGGCACAATGCACAGTGTGGAGGGCTCAATTGCAGCAGCCGCATGAGTCAGACAGTGGCACAATGAATTCGAGGTGGCAAAATAGGGGTAGGCCACAGAGTGGCACAATGCACAGTGAGTGGAGAGGTGCGGCGGCAGGTAGCAACTGCATGGTCAGAGAATTGGACAATGACAAAGTGTGGAGGTGGGTGGCGAATACCAGTCCCTGGTTAAAAGATGGTTGGTGGCAGATGGAGGAAAACTGGCAGCTGATGTGTGGCATTGGCCGGGATGGCGGGATCAGAATAGTGGCTGAGGCAGGTAATTTGAAACCGGACTCATTTCATCACAGTTTGGTTGAGGGCGTCATTGCTGATGTAGTCTGAACGCCTAAGGCATTGGTGTGTGGAAATCCTGGCCAAACCCACGCTGATTCTCTAGTCAAAGGTCAGTCATTTCCACATTTCCCCAGTGGACGAGCGGGTTCTCCTTGGGGTAACGATGAGCCCCCGCCGCACTGAACACCCGCTTGATGCCACACTACTGGCCGGGCCAGACAGTTCTCCACTGCAAACTTGGCATGTTGCTGCACACATCAGTTGGCTGCCCAGGTAGGTCCCAGCGGATCTTCTAACTGGGGTGGCAGAGGGGCTGGTCTAGTAGGCCACCACCTATTGGTTCGGGACTGCTCCAGGTTCCTGTGCTGTGGGCTGGCGATACCCTCCTCACTAGCGGGTGAAGGAAGCTGCTCATCAGTGACTCCAACTTAGGTAGCTGCTGATGGGTAGGTACTGCTCCTACCTCCCCCACCTTCCCCCAGAAGCACACGTCTGTAGTACGTGAGTGTGAGGAACCCCGGTAGACCTGTCAGAGGAAGGGGATGATGCCGCACATAGGCAGTGGCCAACTGATTACGGAGGATTTCCCTATAGTATTTAAGTTTGTCTTCCCTCTACAATAGCTGGGAAAAGGCTCACAATTTGGACGGTACGAGGGTCCAATAGGGTGGAGAGGCCAGAAGTCATCCCTCTCTTGCCGGATGCTGGACTATTCGGCTTGTCACTAGCCAGGCCAAATCAGCATCGCTGCGGGCTTCTACACAAGTGACTCGAGGGGCTCCCTGCCTCCAACTCCACATGTATTACTGCCTCACGGTTGCGTGCCGGGTCATCTGCCTTGTCTTCCTCATCTCCATATACCTCCTCCAGCTGCTCCTGCTCCTCATCTTTTTGTCACCTGGGTAGAAAATCCACTCATTTCATCAGACAATGCTTTGCCAATGTCCTCCTCTTCCTCCATTTCAGTCCCCACCGGACCTCATGTGGCGGAGATTGTTAGTCGCCCACTTCTCAGTCCTGCCCAGACAGATTTCAGCATATGTTCCAGGGACATGATAAGCAGGAATGAGTTATTCATCCCGTTTGACCTGGCGACTGACAAATAACGTTGGCCTTCCTTGTTTGCCTCAACAAATGGCAGGTGTCCCGAATGAGCTGCCAGGATACATCAATAGTTACAAAGGGGTGTATCCTGTCCCCTGTGGAATCACATCAAAAAATCTGTTTTTAATGGCCTTTCTTTGTTCATACAGTCGGTCCTAATGTGCCGGCTGGGAATTCCAACTGGTGGAAACATGCATATCAGAGTGTGTTGGGGGAGGCCGGTTCCTGCCGCTCTGCCAACTCGAGGAGGGTCGTTCCTGGCTTTGTAGGAATGTATGAAGTGCATGCACAAGTTTCCTGGCCATTTCGAATCTTCTGAAGATCGGGGGAAGACTTCAGGACCTTTTCATCAAACCAGATTGGATAACATGCGCCATACAGGGTCAAATGGACCATCCCTCCTTGGTGCAGTGCGGGACACCATGTTCCTCCCATTGTCCGGCACAATGTTTCGAGTTGCAGTTGGCACGGAAAAGCACACATCGATTTCTTGCTGCATGACGCGGAAGCAGTTCCTCATTGTGTGTCTTCGTTCGCCAGGTGTTAGAACTGCGTGACACCGCTGTGCCCTACACTTGTGGTATGATGGAGCACTACTTGTGGAGGTGAGGATGGTGATGGTGGTGAGGAGGAGAAGGAGGCGGTCTTTTGGCGCAGTGCCGCAGGTTTGAACAACGTGGAGGAAAAAGCGGCGCTCCGGTCGAAGTTGTTGGTGTGCCTGGGCAGGAAAGCACATTCACCCAGTGGGCCGTAAATGAATGTACTGGTCACTGAGCGGAGGCACGGTTAGCTTCTGCACCTTTGGATGTTGGGAGCATCTGTTGTCTCTTTTGCAATGCCTCGGCTGAACGAACTGCTGGCGCCATGAGTTGCGATGCAGGAGCATCTGGGACTGGGAGATGATGGGACAAAGTGAAAACAGCTCCCTTCTGCAAGAGGTGGTGGAGCCTTGACTGGCTGCAATGGAATGCGTGCACTGGACCGCTGCTGCTGCTGCGGCGCAGGATGGGCACACCACGTCTGAGCCACTTGTTCATCCCAACGGGCTCGGTGTCTTAGCAAAGAACTGCCACACCGCGAGTAGATGATCTTCTATCGCCAACGCTCGCTCTGGAGTGGACTACTGCCGCCGCTGACCTCGCTGAGCCCATTGTGACGCTACTTTCTTGGACATGCGGAGCGGGTTTTCTTACCCCGTGGCGGCTTTGGCTCCCGTCCCCTTACTGCTGTCTACCCTGCTGACTCCCACGGCCACACAAACTCACTTGCTGGAACGCTGCTGCTGCTGGCCCTGACGTGCAGCTGAAGCCCTCTTCTCCTGATGTGACTGAAGCCCTTGCTTTCACCCGGTCCCTAAGTGCGGTCGGTACATTCATCATCTCTATTTGGGTTTCATCGTCACTGCCTGTCTCATCACCAGTTTGGTTTATGCAGAGGGCTGACCCCTCACAAACTGACCTCCATGCCACTCTCACATTATACTTTGCCAGCCTACTGCAAGAAGCAGGGGATATTGGCCCCAATTTCTTCGCTGCCAAAGTTAGCTGTCTGATTGCCCTCCTCAAATTTTTCATCCTCGCTATATTAGGGGTGGCGCTGAGCCCAGACCAATAGATCTCTGGCTGAGGGGAACGTTATGGGCAGAGGCGGTTTGAGACAGGTGAAGGGACGTGAACCCGGGTCCCGGGCCATGCCAACTAAGGATTGTGTCTGATGATCCCACCGACTCTTGGCTGGGGTTGTCAGATGTCATCTGGGAGGAAGTGGATGACCTAGCCATCCAATCAAGAACCATTGGGTTGCTGAACAACACACGGCCGCTAGATGACAGCAGCAGTTGTGGCCTCACAGAGTGACCCCTGCTGCGACGTCCCCTTGCTGTGCTGCGACCTGGGCCTGCTCCAGGAATGTTTGTGCCACTGCCATTCGAAGGTGAAGAGACTGCCACCTCTCTGTCTGACATACTGTTTGTTCTAAAATGTACAGACACTTTTGATGAAGATATCTGTATATGATAAATACACACCCTATATTTGACTCCAAATGAACCCACTAAGAAGCTTGGGTAACCCTTGGATATAAATTGCGCGCCACAAATGGGCAGGAAAAATTGACTTCTATGTGCCGTTTAAAAACACTGTGTATTTTACTGAATATAAAAGCACAAACAGGCTTAATTAACCTTCGGATATGAATTATGCTACAGAATTTTTCTGTGGCGGTGAAAAACAAAGTTTCTTTTACTGAGTACAACTGCAGAAAAATACTTAGTAAACCCTTGGATGTAAATTGCCAAAAGAATTGAGCAGCCAAAAATTACCAGCTTTGTAGCGTGTTACAATGGCGTGTATTTTACACTACACAACAAGAGGAAAACTTGTAATTAACCTTCGCTTGTGAATTTTGCTACAGGAAAAATGCCCTTTTTTGGGCGGTGAAATAATAGGTTTCTTTTAGTCCCCCCAAGCACAGAACAACGCTTAATTAACCCCTGGATAAAAAATTTGGGGCCCAAAACAATTGACCCACAAACTCCCAGCTTTGTGGGCATTTTAAACAATGGCGTGTTTTTTACGCTAAAACAAAAAGATTTTAAAACTTGAAATTAACCTTGGGTTGTGAATTATGCTACAAAAAAAATTTCTTTTTTGGGGTGAAATAAAGGGTTTTTTTTTTTTTAGTCCCCAACAGCAGCGAACAACGTTTTAATTAACCCCTGGATGAAAATTTTCCCAAAACAATTGAGCAACCACAAATTTACCACTTTTTTTGCGTGTTACAATGGCGTGTTTTTTAGGGCTACACAAAAAAGGGAAAACTTGAAATTAAACCTTCGTTGGGTAATTTTTGCTACGGGAAAAAGCTACAGGAAAAATTTTTTTTTTTGGGCAGTGAAAAAATAGGTTTCTTTTAGCCCACCACAGCACAAAACCCAACGTTTTTAATTTAAACCCCCGGGTTTAAATTCCCAAAAAGAATTGACCCACCCAAAAAAAATGAAAGTGGAATTTGTTTTGGGAAAAAAACGTGTTTTCTTTTAAATAAAAAAAACGGGGAACAGGTTTTAGATCACCCTTGGATATTAAATGTGTTTGTGAGCAGATAGCTTTTAAAATTTTCCCACTCCCCCGGCCATATTTTTTAAAGGGGTCCCCAACCTTTGTTTGTAAGGGGTTTGGGCCCCCTTTTGCCTTCAGAAACTCCCCTCAATTTTTCGGGGCATAGTTTCAACAAGGGTGTTGCAACGATGCTCAATTGGAAACCCAAGGGGGCCCAAAAGTCCCCAAGAAAATATTCCCCACACCTTTACACCCCCCACCCCACCCCTTGAACCGTTGTATACAAGGCAGGAGGGACCCATGTTTTTAAATGTTGTTGACCCAAATTTTCCCTGACCCTCCCCATCCGAATGTCGACCCAAAAAATCGAGCTCTTCAGACCGGCAAATTTTTTCCAAATTTCTTTTTACGGGTCCAATTTCGGGGAAAGTTTGGGGAAAAATTTGGGACCCCTCTTTTCGGGTTCTTAGCTAAAAAAGGGTGGCACCCGGTTTTGGTCTTCTGTGCTTTTCCCCATCTGCCCAAATTTTCGCCTTTTCTGTGCGTTCAGAGATCCTTTTGCCCCTTGTTTGTAACGGGGGGCTTTTTGGGAGTAAACTGTTGCCTTTCTATCACTCGAACCGTCTCCCCTTTCCCCTTTTGACCTCTGGCATCAAAAAGGGGCATTTCCGCCCACGGGAAACTCCGCTCATTTGGATTTTTTTTTCTTTTGGGGGCCCCCCATTCTCTGAAAACCCCTTTAGAAAAGGGTTTGTGCGTGAAAACCCCCAGGGTTTCAGCATTTTCTGAAATACCAGACCACCCCCTTCGGGAACCAAAACCTTCCAAACTTTAAAAGGCACTAAAAATCACCTTTCTTCCCCCAAAACGATGCTCGGTTTGAACTGCGGGAAAATTTGTTTTGGGAAATGTTACATCCCAAAAAACCCTTGAGTTCCCGCCATTTTGTTTGGCTGATTAGTTTTTTAAGTGTTAACGACATTAAAAACAGGTTTTAACCAAATAAAGTGGCCGGTGAGGGTATATGCGCTGCACGGGACACACACGGGACTACAACCCAATCCCCAAAAAATCAAAAATAGAAGTTAAGAAAAGCAGTCTCTGAGACAACGAGACACCCCCCAAAAAAAATCGCTGAAAAAAATGAGTTTTTTTAGATAGCTTTAAGCAGCTGCAGAAAGCACCTTCCAAATCAGTACTGAGAGCGGTATGAGCCCCCCAGCATCGCCCCCGGACTTATATGTGCGGTGACGTCACAAATCCCCGGTCTCTGATTGGCTTCATCTCTGCACTGTCGCAGGTATGCCTTCTTCCCCCCAGAGTTCTTGCCCCATGTAAGCATTCTGGCAGCCATTTTACAATCAAAAGCACCCTTCGTTTTTACACGAAGTACCCCAAAGTTCGCTCGTTCCCAACCGAGTTTTTTTGAAATTCTAAACAAATTTCACTTCGTTAGAAATTTATTGCGCTCTAATTGAACACGTACAAAGTGGGATTTTTTGGCTGCTCAATTTCTTTTTCGAATTTTTAAACCAGGGTTTTTTAAGCTTTTTTTTGTGCTGTGGGGACTAAAAGAAACCGTCTTTTTCCCCCCGGCAAAAAAGACATTTTTCCTGTAGATAATTCACAACCGAAGGGTTTAAATTCAATTTTTTCTCTTGTTGTGTGCGTTAAAAAACACGCCTTTTAACCGCTACAAAGGGTGTTTTTGGTTGCTCAATTCTTTTGCGAATTTACATCCAGGGGGTTATAAGTATTTTTTCTGCAGTTTTACCAGAAAAGAAACTTTCTTTTTCACCGCCACAGAAAAAATTTCTGTAGCAAAATTTCATACCGTGTTAATTAAGCCTTTTTGTGCTTTATATTCAGTAAAATCAGAGTTTTTAAACGGCACATACAAGTAATTTTTTTCCTCCCATTTGTGGCAAAATTTATATCCAAGGGTTCCCAATTCTTATGGGTTCTTTTGGGAGTCAAAACAGGGGTGGTATTTTATTACAGATATTTTTATCAAACATTCTGTACTTTTTAGAACAAACAGTATGTCAGAAGAGAGGTGGCAGTCTCTTTACCGCGAGGGGCGGGGCAAAAATTCCTGGAGGGGGCCCGGGTCGCAGACAGCAAGGGACTGCAGCGGGGGTCCTCGGTGGGGGCCACAACTGCCCGTATCTAGCGGCCGTGTGTGACTAGCACCCAAGGGTTTTGATTGGTTGACTAGGTCATCCACTTCCTCCCAGATGACATCTGAAAACCCCCGCCAAGGCGGTGGATGTCGACAAAACCCCTTAGTTGGCATGGCCCGGAGCGGGTCGCGGGCCCTCACCTGTCCTCAACCGCCTCTGTCCCCCTGTTCCCCTCACCCGGGAATTACTTGTGGTTTTGGCTCAGCCCCACTATATAGCGAGGATGAAAAATTTTTGTGGGGCAGTCAGCAGCTACTTGCAGCGAAGAAATGGGCCAATTCCCTGCTTCTTGCGAAAGGGCGGCAAAGTAGATGTGGAGGTGGCATGGGGGTCCCGTTGTGAGGGGGCAGCTCTGCATACCAAGGGCCCTGAGAGGACAGCAGTTTGTGAAAACAAATAGATATGTGTAGCGACCGCACTTGGGGTCCCGGGGGGAAAACAAGGGTTCATCATCTCAGGAGAAGAGGGTGTCAGCTTGCGGCGGGAGCGGGGCGCCCCGCAAGTGGGTTGTGTGGCCGTGATTTAGCCGGGGGACAGCAGGTGTGAGGCGGGGGCCCCAACGGCCACGGGGGGGAAAAACCCCCTTCGCAGGGCCCAAAAAAGTACGGCACAGGGCTCAGCGAGGGAGCGGCGCAGTAGCACTCAGTGCGGAGCGTGGGGGGTAAAATCGTACTTTGGCGGTGTGGCAGTTCTTTCTAAGCCAGGAGGACCCAATAGGGGACAGTAGAATTGTGGGGGAAAGTGAAGGTGGCCAGGGAGCTAACGTTGGCACCATGCCCTGCGTCAACACATGAAAGCTCACCATCCGGTGGCCTGGGAGAAAGTGGCCAGAGTGGTGGTCCATCCTGCCACCACGCAGCGGCCAGGGGCACCATCCCATTGCAGCCAGTAAAGGGCCCACCACCTCTGAGAAGGGAGCTGTTTCTCTTTCCATATCCCCCAGCCCCGTGTCCGCTCCTCCCTGGCGCCAGCAGTCTTCAGCGAGGCGATTGCAAAGAGACAACGTATGCTTTCCAACCTTTAAAGGGTGCAGAAAGGGCCGTGCCCCTGTCCAAGTTGTTGGTCTCAGTCCCCCCCTTTTCCCAAATGGGGACTCTGCACCATTCGGGAAACTAATGGCTTTGCGAGCCAAGATAGGTTCCAAGCCGAAATTTTTTTTTTTCCAAAAAAGGCTGCCCAAACCCTTCAAAAATATTTAGAAAAAAAGGGGGCCCCATCCTTGGCTTATGGGTTTTTGTTCCAAGGGGCAGGGAGCCGGACGTCGGGACTGTAAAACGGTAGGGCCAGTACATGTCCTTTACGGCCCATTGGGTGAATGTGCTTCCTGCCCCGGCACACCAACAACTTGGAAGGCGTTTTCCTCCCCTTTTCAAACTGCGGCTCCTGCCCAAGTCCGCCCCCCCTCCTCCACCACCACCATCAAATTTACCTCCACAAAAAACTGCCCCATACCACATGTGTAGGGTGCGGTGTCACGAGTTTTTACACCTGGCTTGCCCCGGCGTACGAATCAACAGGGGAGGAACGCTCCGCTCATGCAGCAAAAAATCGATTTTGGGCTTTTCCGCTCCAACTGTAATCGGAACCATGGTGACGGACAAAGGGGGGAACACGGTGTCCGCACTGCATGGCGCATTGTTCAATCTGGTTTTGAAAAGGTTCCAAGTCTTCCACCGATCTTCGAAGATTCTGAAAAAGGCAAGGAAAAATGTGCATCCTTTACCATTCCTACAAAACCAGGAACAAACCCCCCCGAGATGCGGGGGGCAAAAAGGCCTCCCCCAACACACTTGATATCGAGTTTCCCCCCTTTTGGGAAATTTCCAGCCTGCCATTTTGGGGCCCGGGACTGAAAGAACGGGAAAAAGGGGCCATTAACGATTTTTTTGATGATCCAGGGGACAGGAGAAATCCCCTGTTAACTTTGAGGGTCACCAGGGGCAGCTCATGGGCCCACCGCCGTTTTTTTAGGCCATTCGAGGGGGGGAGTTATTTGTCAGTCACCGGCTACGGGAAAATAACGTCATTCCCTGTTTCAGGCCCCTAAAAACGATTGCAAAAAAATCTGTTCGGGGCAGGGGACTGGGAGATGTGGCGACAAACATCCGGGCCCACATGAGCCCGGGGGGGGACTGAAATGGAGGAGGAGGGGAAAATTTGGGGAAAGAAGCATTTTTGGGGTTTGAAATGATTGGTTTTTTACCCGGTGACAAAGGGGAGGAGCAGGAGCAGCTGGGGGGAGGTTATGGAGATGAAAAAAGACGAGGCAGATAAACCCCAAGCACCGGGCAGTATACAGGGGGAGATGGAGGCAGGGACCCCCGGGGGAAGCCCCACTTTGAAATTTTCCCCCGCAGCATGCGATTTTCCCTGGTGGGAAAACCGAATATCAAAACCCCGGCAGTGGGTTGATTTTGGCTCTCCCCCCTATTGGCCCCTCGCAAACCGGGTCCAAAAGGGGAACCTTTTTCCCAGCGCTGAGAGGGAAGACAAACCCCCAAATTTACTATGGGGAAATCCTCCGAAAGCCCGGGTTCCGTTTGCCGTGTGTGGCATCGTCCCCCCTTTTACAGGTCTCCCCCGGGGGGTTTTCTTCAGTCTAAAGTCTACGCCGGGGCTGCTGGGGGGGGTTTGGGGGGGGGTAAAATTACTAGCTCCATCAGCTGCAACCTAAGTTGGAGTCACTGTTTAAGCGGGCTTCCTTACCCGCCTAGTAAGGAGGGCGGGTCGCCAGAAAGCACAGCAGCAAGACCTGGAGAAAACCCCTTAAACCCAAACAGGTGGTGCCTTTTTTAAAAAGGCACTCTGCCACCCCAGTTGGGAAGATCCGCGGACTCCCGGGGCACCCCAAAAACGGGATGGGGTGGCCGCAATTTTCCCGAGTTGCAGGGGGGGAAAAAACTGTCCTCCCCGGCCATTTAGTTGGAAATCCCAGCGGGTGTTCAGGGGGCGGGGGGGCCATCTTTTCCCCCAAGGGGAAAACCCCGCTTGTCCAGGGGGAAAAGGGTGAACAAATGCCCTTTTTTAAAGGGATAAAATCAGGGTGGATGGGCCCAGGATTTCCACACACCAATGCCTTGGGCGCCCGGGACTACATCGGGCCAGGGACCCTCCCCCAAAAACTGGAGAAAAATCTGGGGGTTCAAACTACCTGCCTCAGCCACTATTCTGATGCCGCCACCCGCCTGATGCCACACATCTGCCCACAGGTTTTTCCATCTGCCACCAACCCTCTTTTCAAGGGACTGGTATTGCCACCCACCTCCACACTCTGTAAAATTTTGCCACTTTGACCCTCTGCTGCTTTTCTTTCCGTGAAAAACCTTTTTTCCCCCTTTTACCCCCACCTTGGTTTCCAATTTGTAACCCCACTGTTTTTACCTCCAAAAGCTTTTCCCCGCTGTTTTGGGTGCTGCCGGACCTACACACTTGTCCCTTTTTTCCCAAATTTTCTGACCTCTCTGCTGCTTGGTGGGTGCCCGCCCCCTTTACCTACACACCCCGTGTTTAATGTGCCCTCTGTTTCCTACACCTTTTTTTTTTTGTTTTTCCACCTCCAGAATTTTCATTGTGTCACTGTCCGACCTCATGCTGCTGCCGCCGTCACCCCCACTCCTTTTGGGCCCCCCTCCAGTTTTTTTCCACCTCCAGAATGTCATTGTGCCACTGTCTGACCCATGCTGCTGCTGTGGCTGCTGCCCTGACCTACAAACTTGGGCATTGTGCCACCCCTGTGGCCTAAATCCCCCTTTTTTTTTTTTTGGCCCCCTCCAAATGTCATTTTGCCCCCTGTTTACCTCAGCTTTCGGGTGTTGGCTGCTGCCCTGACCTACAAAATGTGTCATTGTGCCCCTCTGTGGGCCCACTCCTGTTTTTTTTTTACCCCCCAGAATTTTCATTTTTGCCCCTGTTGACCCCATTTCTGCTGCTTGGCCCCCTGACCTACACCCCTGTTTTCATTGTTTCCACTGTCTGACCCCCCATGGCTGCTATGTGGCGGGGGGCCCTGACTTACACACTGTGTCAATTTTGCCCTCTGTGGCCTTTTTCCTGTTTTTGGGCCAAACCTCCCGAATTGGGCCCTTGTGCCACTGTCCCGAACCCCATCTGCTGCTGTTTCAAAGCCGGTGAAACCCACAAACTGTGTCATTGTGCCCCTCTGTGGCCTACTCCTGTTTTTTTCCTCCTCCCGAGTGTCATTGTGCCACTGTCCCGACCTCATGCTGCTGCCTTTTTGGGTGGGTGCCCGGGGCTACACACTTTTTTTTTTGGGCCCCCTCTGTGGCCTACTCCTGTTTTTGGGCCCCCTTTCCCGAATGTCTTTTTGCCACTGTTGACCTCAGCGCGCCGGGCCCTGACCTACACACTGTGTATTTTTGCCACTGTTTACCTTTATGTGTAAGGCTGCTGGGCCCTGACCTACACACTATGTCATTGTGCCACTTCTGACCTATGCGCTGTGTGTTTTTTTCTGCCGTGAAACCCACAAACTCTGCATTGTGCCACTGTCTGACCTCATGCTCTTGCTCCGTGGCCCCCACACTGTGTCAAATTTTGCCACTTGGGGCCTATTCCCGTTTTTTCCCCCCTCCAAAAGGGCATTGTCCCCTCTCTGACCTCATGGCTGTGGCTGCCGCCGTCACCCCCACACTCTGTCACTGAGTTTCCAACCCCGAGCCCTCAGCTTGTTTTTTTCCCGCTGTCGCTGCCATGACCTTTTTCAGGCTACATTCCCCCTTCGTTTTTGGTTTAGTTTTTTCCCTTAAGGGGCCCAGGGAATTTTAAAGGGGAAACGTTTCCCAAAAACGGGAGCGTCATGTTCGTCCCTACAGTCATACTAAAACACAACATTGTAAAGAAAAACCAAACCCAAGGGTCCCCCGCATAAATTTAAAACATGGCACCCAAAGTTCTACAAACCCCCCTGCAGCTCTGTGCACCCTGGAAATAGCGTTTTTTAATGCGATTCGTCCCGAAGTCATTCGGACCGAAGTTATTTTTGTTGGGAAATTCGGCGAAGTGACCGAACCGAATTTTTGAGAAATTCACCCATCTTTACCAGCCAGCCAGTAAGCTCTGATCTGCACTGAGGAGGGGAAAAAAAACTGAAACAGCTGTGTGCAGATGAGCAACACTGGCTTGGCTTAAATTCCTTTCACTTTTGACTCGGTGAGTCAAAAGTGAATTGAGGATTTGTCACATCCAATAGAGGGCGCTGGAGCTTTCAGCTCTCTTCCCTTAATGCCTAGTGTTTTTTAGTGTAATTATAGTTCTGCATTGAGTTATCTTTGAAAACCTGACCTAGTGTGAAAAGTGGACACATATTATTACGTCATATATTTTACCATATATGTCTTTTTTTCTAGTAACTCAGTAATGCAGTGCATCCATAACACTGATACCCATCTAGGACAATTAAAGCTATTTTTCACTCCAATGTTATAGAACAACACCAGAGAGCCATAAAGCCTGTGCAACTTATTGTTGTATTAATCTGTGATTGTGATTTAAATTAGTCATCTTCTCTACAAATTATATATACATTGACTCCTTCCCATATGTAGCGCTTCTATAAGATGTATTTTTACTATTAGCTCTCTAAATGATCTAATATAAATGATCCAACTTTCAAGTGGAGAATCACACAATCTTCACAAATTATCCAAGAATCTAATCATTCTGTCTGTATGATATTATTTATCACTGATAAAGACCATGCTTACTTGTGTGGTATTAGAAATTTGTAGTTTCCTATTTCCCAAAACAACAAGCTTAAAATTAAGACCTCATACAAGGTATATGTACAAGTTACATAGTTTGTCAGGCCGAAAAAAGACATATGTCCATCCAGTTCAGCCCATTTATTAAAGTGTTGCTAAAGGTATATTATTATTGTGCTTTATCTGTGTAAAAGTTGAAGATCCCATTATCTTTGTTTTAAAAATTCTATCCTTGCTTCATCTCTGATAACACAAGTCAGACTGTTCCTCAGTTTAAATAGTTTAGGCTAGAAACTTAGATTTTTGCCTGATTCGTGGAGCTTCAAACTTCATGAACCTGAATGGTGCCATTTCTGAGATCATCCAGTGACATCTTTTAGACCACAGCTGAAGTTTCTGTTGGCCATAAAAGGGACTTCTGAGTCCATATATAGTGAGTAAGCTATATTAACAACATGAGACAATTTTACAGTGATCGCATCCTTTCCACAGAATAGTGATGACTGGCTGGAATAATGCCATGGACCTATGATGCATCATTTGAAACCACTAGTTTTCAATTACTATTAAAGAGGGCTTAGTTGGATGCACCTGCCTACTGTGATCTGGCTAGACAGAGGTAACTGACAACTGACCAAAAAGTTGAAGAAGAAAGCAGCCACTTGATGCTAAAATCTTAAGTAACAACAAATCACAGAAAGCACAAAGGCTTTTTCAATATATAAAGATCATAAATAATTACATATAAACACAATGGGGCAGATTTACTAAAGTGTTTGTGCGTAGAATCTATCAGAAAATGTCACAAAATTTGCCACATTTTGGCACAGTTTAATACATCTCATTAAAGGCATGTTAATTATTTACCTTTTTGATCCTCACCAGTCATAGGTGTGTGGCTTAGATTGAAAGAGGGGGCGGGAATTCAGTGGAGGGTGGCTTAAACTACATTAAAATTGCAATAGTATTTGACATAGAATTATGTTACAATGTAGTTGAAGAGTTGGTATAAAAAATCTAAAGATGTTTTAAATTCATCAAACAGCAGGGCCTAGTTTAATTTTATACTGTCTATACAGTATTAGGGCTCATCCCCACAGCAAAGGACAAATACCGGTTGGTGTAGCTGTTGTCCTGTTTCAGTGTCGTCCCCACGGCCCCCAGGGGACGGCTTTTCTCCGCGATTAGCAGAAAACCCGTGCAGTGGGGACTGCTGCATGGGTTTTCCATAGCGGCCCAGTGTGTTAGCTTGTGGCCGTCTTAAAAGCCGCCCGCAAATCGGCGCCATGGGGACATGCCCTTAGAATTATTAAAACTGCCTTATTTCAGTGGCAGTGTTTGTTTTTAAATTTTTGCTCACATTGTTATTTTATAGTGTACCTATCTTTTTACCTTATACAGTAACATTGTACAGTATCCTGTGAAAGAAAAATATCTTCAGAACCAGGAATCCTACTAATATATATCTAGCAGTATGCAAATATCAGTCCAGCAACCTTCAGGATAATCTGTAAAGTGGGATTCCTCCCAATCCACTCTAAACTTTAACCCAATGTTTGCAGACTCCAATAATGGCTGTTCAATAAATATGTACCAATCAATCAGTAATTGTAAGCTATAGAAGCATTAGCACAGTTCCTTGCATTCCATCTAATAGATAGTAGGGTAGTGTCAGGGCTGGGCGGCACTCGGTCTGCAGAGAGCAACGTTCTTAAGCAGCTGATTTGCGACCCCACCCTGATACACATTCTGCTGGCAGCTCTGTGAGTGACAGAGCTCCAGCCACTCCGGACAGGGGGCGTGTCGCACCAGCCAATGGGAGGACCCGGAGACCGCTCCAATCAGCTACAGGGGCAGTATCCGGAAATCACATTTAAACTCCCTGCTTGCTGAGTGCTGCGCCTTCATACCTGTGCTTTGCTTGTTTGTTTATCCGTGTACTTGACCTCGGCTTGTTTCCTTACCCTGTCTGACGTTCTGATTTTGTACCTCGCTCCCGTTTGGCCTTTGACCCCGGCTTGTTTAAGGTTTCTCTTTGGTTCAGTTTTGTGGCTTGGCATTGACCCGGACTGTCTGACTATTCTTCCTCCCGATGGCCCCAGCACTCTAGCAGCGCAGGGACTGTCACCCAGTTGGCGTCTGCTGCCTAGGGCAGCACGTCAAGTAGGCAGGGACAGTGGGCTACGTTCCGGTCAGGGCTCATGGTACTTCCCATGACGTGATATTATCACAGGCCCAAACCGTTACTGCTCTACCCTCACTATGAACCCCATGACAGCTCTGGTAGAGCAGATGCAGGCACTATCCCAGCTAGTCCAGGATCTGGCGCTGAGGGTACAACAATAGGAGACTTCCCCGAGTCCAAGTGTCCCTGCACTACCTTCCCCTCCTGTGGCGCCCCCTATTCAGTTGCCTGACAGGTTCTCAGGCAACAGGAAGGCCTTCTTGGCATTTAGAGAGGGATGTCGCCTGTATTTTAGGCTCCGCCCACGTACCTCTGGCAATGAGGAGCAAAGAGTGTCCTTACTTCAGGGTCCCCCCAGGAGTGGGCATTCTCTTTACCACCTGGTTCGTCAGAACTGTCTTCCATGGACAGGTTCTTTGCCTCTTTAGGGGTACTTTTTGACGACCCTGATAGGGAAGCTGTGGCTGAGGCAGGGTAAAAAGACTGTGGAGGAATATTGCTCCGAATTTCGGCACTGGTGTGTTCCGTCTGCGTGGAACGACCAAGCTCTTAGATGTCAATTTAGATTAGGGTTAGCTGACCATGTGAAGGATTTATTGGTGGCTTACCCTACCCCTGGTACTTTATATGAGGCTATGGCATTAGCCGTTCATCTGGACAGACGTTTTAGGGAGAGACGTCAAGAGAAGGCTACCACCCCGGTGGTTTACTCCATGTTCACCTCTAGGCCCACGGTTGCCGATATAAACCGAGAGTAGCCAATGCAAGTGGGGGCTTCTTCTGCTAGGGACCGTAGGACTTCTCGTCGTATCCAGGGATTATGCTTCTACTGTGGTGAAGATGGACACGGCATCAGGGAGTGCTCCAAGAGGAAGATCAGGTCGGAAAACTCAATCGCCTAGGTGATTTGCAGGAAGATCACCTAGGCGAGCAGGTATTTCCTATTGTATCCAAAAAGTTGCTGCTCCCAGTTAAGATTTCATACTTGTCGCTGTCTGGTTCTGGGAGTGCGTTTGTGGATTCTGGATCAGCTTCTAATTTTGTTGATGCGTCTTTCGTCAAACGTCTAGGCCTACCTTGGAGACCGTTAACTGACTCTCTGCGGGTTCTGGCTATTGACTCCACTCCACTATCTTGGGGCATAATCCAACATCGTACTCCTGAGCTGAAGATGGTGGACGGAACCATACATATTGAAAAGTGTATTCTATTTATCATGGAGGGGCTGCCCGCTGATGTGGTTTTGGGGCTGCCCTGGCTTCAGAAACATAACCCGGTGTTTGACTGGAATTCAGGTGAATTAGTCAAGTGGGGACAACGGTGTGTTGACAGATGTCTTCCTACCATACTGGGCAATACTGAATTGGAGCAGGGCCAGTAAGGAGCCAGGGGACAGGGCCAGTAAGGAGCCAGGGGACAGGGCCAGTAAGGAGCCAGGTGACAGGGCCAGTAAGGAGCCAGGCGACAGGGCCAGTAAGGAGCTAGGTGACAGGGCCAGTAAGGAGGCAGGGACAGGGCCAGTAAGGAGCCAGGTGACAGGGCCAGTAAGGAGCCAGGTGACAGGGCCAGTAAGGAGCTAGGTGACAGGGCCAGTAAGGAGGCAGGTGACAGGGCCAGTAAGGAGCTAGGGGACAGGGCCAGTAAGGAGCTAGGGGACAGGGCCAGTAAGGAGGCAGGTGACAGGGCCAGTAAGGAGGCAGGTGACAGGGCCAGTAAGGAGCCAGGGGACAGGGCCAGTAAGGATCCAGGGGACAGGGCCAGTAAGGATCCAGGGGACAGGGCCAGTAAGGATCCAGGGGACAGGGCCAGTAAGGAGCCAGGGGACAGGGCCAGTAAGGAGCCAGGGGACAGGGCCAGTAAGGAGCTAGGGGACAGGGCCAGTAAGGAGCCAGGGGACAGGGCCAGTAAGGAGCTAGGGACAGGGCCAGTAAGGATCCAGGGGACAGGGCCAGTAAGGAGCCAGGTGACAGGGCCAGTAAGGATCCAGGGGACAGGGCCAGTAAGGATCCAGGGGACAGGGCCAGTAAGGAGCCAGGGGACAGGGCCAGTCATTAGTTTAAAAAATAAAGAAAAATAACACTTACATGCAGGAGCAGAGCCGGCTTCCTGGAGATTCAGAGGCGCGTTCAGCATGGGTAAGGCTGCAGGACTGGGGAGGTGGAGCCAGTGAACATCTCTATTGTTCACTGTGAGCTAGCTGGCCTCCATGCTCACTCTCTGCACCTCCGGCTCCGCCTCCTGAGCTGTTAGCACATCAAACAGACAGCACAGACGAGCTGCGGCTTCTGTGGAGCGTCCGGCTCACTGCGGCGCTCAGTACTGGCGCGGCGGCCTGCGGACCTCTGTAGTGGCCTCTGTAGTTTCCGCAGCCAGACATGTCTATGTCTCAATCTTGCAGTACGCACCGGGGCTTTATACTTAAGGGGCTGGCCCTCAATGTTGCGGCACAGGACCTGCCTGACCCCACTGTGATTGTGGCCGCCTAGCTCCGACTCTCTGTTCTTTAGACTTGCTGGGTTCGAACAGTGTGTCAGGCGTCATACACAGGTCTCACAGTTCAGCGGACCCTCAGCTTTAGTCGTTGTGGGTGCGAAAAGCAGCCCTCAAGTCAGTAAGCCGCAGCCCGACATAAGATTGAACGTGATTTGATTGCTTGCTATGGACATAGCCAAGCACCATAGAAAACTCAAGTAACCAGTCACATCCGAAAGCAGCACTGACTTAGCGGTTCCGTGCGGCTGCTATACTCCGCTAGAGCGGCAATCTGCTACATGTAAATGGGGAGCGTTGTTAGTGCACTTGGCAGGTACGTAAGGCGGCCCGATCCTGTGTCCGACGGTGCGCGGCCGCCGGGCTCCGGCCGGTGAATCGGGCAGGTTCTCAGTTCCGGGCCTAGCTGCTCTTCTCTGTGCCGTGTTGTAGCTGCTCGCAGCTTCAGTATTAGAGTATCCTCTCAAACAAAATGAATAGAGAGTACTCTGTTTGTATTCATTAAGATTAAAGAGAAATCAAAGCGTTTATACAATCCAAATACCAGATAATTTTTGGGCAGCTCATTTCTTTTGCGATCATTTAGAACCAAGAATGTCGTTAATTAAGTGTTTTTCTGCTGTTGATTGTTCAGTTCAAAATTCACAATCATTTTATCACGACTACATAGCTGGTAATTTTTGTGCAGCGTCTTCATTTCTTTTGTGCAATTTTAGATATCCAAGAGGTTAAAATTAGAGCATTTTTATGCTTGTTTTGTGTCAAGTAAAGAAACTGTGTTTTTTCAACGCCATAAGTAATGAAATTTTGCCTGTAGCAATAATTCATATCTGAAGGTTAATTAAAGCCTGTTTGCGGCTTTTTTTCAGTCAAATACAGAGTTTTTAAACGGTACATCAAGTCAATTTTTAACTCTGCCCATCTTGTGGAGCGCAATTTACCATACAAGGGTTAAACCTAGCTTATTAGTGGGTTCATTTTGGAGCTCAAATACAACGGTGTGCATTTTATTTCATATACCAGGATTATCCTGTTCCAAATTGAAACAATGAGTCTCCCGTACAATTTATAGAACTCAAACTCTGTCTTGTCCAGTTCAGAGAGGACTTCGGTCGGAGGCTAGTTTCACATGCGAGTGGCAGTGGACACAAACATTCCTGGAAGCATGGCCCAGATCGCAGCACAGTTAAGGGGATCGCATGCAGGGGTCACTCTTGGTTTTTGAGGCCATGAAACTGCTGGGTGGTCATCTAGCGGCCGTGATGTTGATCAGCAACCAAGTGGTTCTTGATTCCGTTTTGACATTTAGGTCATCCACCTTCCTCCCAGATGTATCATCTGACTCTCCCATGCAAAGGAAGTCCGGTGGGAACGTCAGACGAAAACCCTTAGGTTGGCGGATGGCTCCCGGTGGAGTGGTTCTCAGCGGATCCCTCACCTGTTCATCAACCGCCACTGTCCCATCCAGGTTCTCCGCAGACCAGAGAGTTCTTATATGTGATCTGGTGAATCTGCGCCCAGTACTAGTTCAGCTCGAGGATGAACAATTTACAGTTAGAGGACATGATTCAAATCTTAGCAATACGCTTTACTTTGATGTCAGCTCGAAGACACATTTGTGTGGCCGAAATTGATCAGCACACTTGCATTCTTGGGACAGATTTAGGGCGGCGGCAAGATTTAGCATATGGAGAGTGGCATGTGGAAGGTCGCCACTTGTTGTGACTAGGGACAGCGCACTCCTGATATACTCATTGCTCTAAAGAATGTTTTGTCTAATTTCCGGTAATTTTGTCAGGTTAGGACAGCTACTCAGTGGTAAGATAATTGTAAAAATCAATCTTTGATGATGTAGTCATGAACGGCACTGAGTAGAGAGGAGGTAAACAGTAGTGCTTCTTAGCAGTTTGTATGGTGAAGTTGCCGGGCGTACAGCTTGCGCACTCTAGGCACCTTCATTTATCAGTGTATGCTGGGCTAGTCATTGGTGCAGCCGGCATAGTTGGTTAGTTGTGTGGCCGTTAGATTGGTCTTGCTCAGTAGGTATGCAAAGCACAGTGCGAAGGAGGGCTGGGAGCCAGAAGCTAAACGCCACGGGGGGTAGGAAAACCCGCTTTGCAGGATTGTCGGGCTCATCAGCGTTAAATGTATTAGATTATAAGCGTGCGCTTCGCAAGGGGCTCACGCAGAATTAAGGCGGATATGGTCTGCGTCTCTTGTTTTTCGGCACTTGTTGGTATCTAGTAGTCACGCAGTGCAGAGCTTGTTGAGTGGTTAAAATCATCCACTCTGGCGGTGTGCTATTTTTTGGTTATGTGTGCTTTAGTCTTCTCTTTGCTGATAAGACACAGGAGGAGCTGAATATGGGTATATGTAAGATCTAGTGGGCAGAAAGTGAATGCGTGGCCAGGTGAGCTTACGGTTGGCACCACCGGCCCATGCACTCAACACGCTGCTGCATCACCATCCGGTGGCCTGGTTCGAGAAAACGTGTTGCTCAGCATGTGTGGTGGACCCAGCCTGCCACCGCCGCTGCTAGCGAAGCAAGGCCCCAGGTGGCACGACTTGCAATTCAAGGCTCCACCACCTCGCTGAAGGCGACTGTTTCTCTTTTGACCATCATCTCCCGGAGTCAGATGCTCCTGCCTCCTCGATAACTCATTGCGCTGCCAGCATGTCGGTTCAAAAGAGTGTATTTGGCAATGAGAAACAGTAGATGCGATCCAACCATCCTAAGGTGCGAAAGCTGCCATGCTCTGTCCAAGTTTCTGGTAATGCTCATAGTCTCCTCCTTTCCTTAATGTTGGGACTCTGGCATCTCGTTCAGAGAATTATTGGCATGTTGCCGAGCCCGAGGTGGTGAGCGTTCGAAGCCGAAAGTTTCTTTTCCAAAAAGGCCGTTTCGAGTACCAGCCAGCTTCATAGAATATGATTTGAACAGCAAGGTGAGGCCAGTCCTTGAGCTTATCTGGTTTGTTTCCTAAGAGTGCACCCGCGGTGTCAGCGCGGGACATGTGGAGCTGTAACTATGGGTTCAGGGCCAGTACATGTCCTTTTACGGCTCCACTGGCTATGGTGAATGTGCTTATGCCCAGCTCACACCAACTACTTGGACAGGAGACGCCGCTTTCTCCTCCATCGTTGTCAAACTGCATGCTCCTGCGCCAATGTCCGCCTCTCTCGCACCACCACCACCATCTCAGCCTCTCAGAATATACTGACTCCTATACCACATGTTGTAGGGCAAGCAGGTGTCACGCAGTTATACACCTGGCTTTGCCTCGGCCAAATGAAGTCACACAGGGGAAGGAACTGTGCTCCGCATCATGCATGCAAGAAATCGATGGTGTGGCTTTCATCCACGCCAAGACTGCAAATTGGAACCATGGTGGACGGTCATTGGGAGGAACATGGTGTTACAGCACTTGCCACCGAGAGGAAGGTATGGTCCATGTGTCCTGCATGTGCGAAAACGTGTTCAATCTGTTGTGAAAAGGTCCTGAAGTCTTCCAACCGAATCTTTCAGAACTGTGCATGCACTTCATCCATTCCTACAAAGACCAGGAACACCCTCTCGAGTTGCAGCGGCAGAACGCCTACCCCAACACAGCTGATATGCGATGTTTCCACCCGATTGGAATTCCAGCTACTGCACTGTTGGGAACAACTGTATTGAACAGAGAAAGGCCAATAACGAGATTTTGATGATGGCGGACAGGATACTCCCCTGTGTGATGCTAACTTTGATGTCAGCCAGTTGGCAAGCTCATGCGTGGACAACCTGCCGTTTGATTGAGGCCATTTGGGAGGCCACGAGTTATTTGTCAGTTACCAGACTATGGGATGAATTATGTCATTCCACTGCTTCATGACCTTAACAGATGCTGAAAAATCTGTCTGGGCAGGGAACCTGGAGGCGTGGAGATACATCTAGCGGCCACATTGAGTCCGGTGGTGGACTGAACTGGAGGAAGGGAGGACATTGGAACAGATGGCATTGTCTGGTTGAAATGAGTGGATTTTCTACCCAAGGTGACAGTAAATGATGGAGGAGCTAGGGGGAAAAAATGAAAAAAGAAAAAGTAAAAAAATAAAAAAAAAAAAATAAAAAACAAAAAAAAAAAAAAAAAAAAAACCAAAAAAAACAAAAAAAAAGAAAAAAAAAAATAAATAACAGCTGGAGGAGGTAGATGAGATGAGGCAGTATGACCCACAAGCACCGTGGCAGTATTTAGTGGTGATGGAGTGGGCAGGGGGTCCCTCGGTGTTACTTGTGCAGACGGCCCGCAGCATGTGATTTTGCCTGGCTAGTGACAGCTGGAATAGTCAGACAGAGGGATGACTTCTGGCTTCCACCCTATTGATCCATCGCTACCGGTCCAAAATGGAAGCCTTTTCCCAGCTGTGAGAGGGAGGACAACTCAAATACTATAGGAAAAATCCTCCGTAGTCAGTTGGCCGCATGCCTATGTGCGGTATCATCAGGAGGGCAGTCTGCCCCAGCGAGCAGCTAGCAGGACCTGGGAGAAGACCCTGAACCAATTAGAGTGGATGGCCTATTGGACTCTGCCCTCTGCAACCCCCAGTTAAGAAGAACCGCTGGATATGGGCAGCCAATGGATGTGCGGAGCAACTTGCCGAGTTTGCAGTGGAAAAGCTGTTCTGCCGGCCAAGTTGTGTAGGCATCAGAGCGTTCGATGATGTACAGTGCGGTCAGGGGGGCCATCGTTACCCCAAGGCCATTGAGAAACCCGCTTGTACCACGGGGAAATTGTGGACACGAATACTGACACTTTGTCAAGATGATCAGGCAATGGATCGGTGCAGGATTTCCTCACACCAATGCCTTGGTCGTCAGATTACATCTGCCATAATGGCCTCACCAAAAACTTTGAGGGAAATTAGTTGGATTCAAACTACCTTCCCTCAGCCACTATTTCTAGATGCCACCACCTGCCTGATGCCACACATTGCTGCCAGTTGCTCCATCTCCTCCGCCCCGCCTATCCATTTTCATTCTATTACCAGGGACTGGTATTGCCATCCACCTCCACACTCTGTCATTGTGCCACACTAGTGGAACCTTCATGCTGCTGTGGCTGTGTGCTTGGTGCCGTGAACCTCGACAATGTCTCATTGTGGCCCACTTCTCTGACCTCATGATGCTGCTGCTGTTGTTTCTTGCTGCCGTCCCAGACGGTCACCTCCACATCCTGTCATTGTGCCACTCTCTGCCCCATGCTGCTGCTTATGCTGCTGCCATGACTTTCCACACTGTGTCATTCCGTGCCACTCTCTTACCTCATGCTGCTTGCTGCTGTTGTTGCTGCTAGGACGGGAACCTCCTGCACTGTCATTGTGCCACTCTCATTCCCGTCATGCTGCTACTGATGCTGCTGGCTCGTGACCTCCACACTGTGTCTTGTGAACTGTCTGTCCTCCATGCTGCTGCTGCCATCACCTCCACTCTCTGTCTATTGTGCCACTCTGTGGCCTCTACTCCTATTTTTGGGACACCGCCAGATTGTCTTGTGCCTCTGTCATAACACTCATGCTGCTGCTGTGGCTAGCTTGCCGTGACCTACACCACTCTGTTCATTGTGCCCTCTGTGGCCTACTCCTGTTTGGGCACCTCCAGACTGTCATGGTGCCACTGTCTGGACCTCATGCTGAGCATGTGGCTTGCTGTTCGTGACCTCCACTCATTCTGTCATTGTGCCCACTGTCTGACCTCATGCTGTTGCGTTGTTGCTGCTTCCATGACCTACACACTTGTCATTGTGCCACTCTGTGGCCTAACTCTTGTTGGTTGCCACCTCCAGGAATTTGTTATTGTGCCAGTCTCTGACCTCATGCTGCGCTGTTGATGCCGCTCACCTCCACACTGTGTAATTGTGCCACTTTGTGGGCCTCCTGATGTTGCTGCCACCTCCAGATTTGTCTTTGTGCCATCTCTGTGGCCTACTCATTCTGCTGCCAAGTGACCGCTGTCTCAGGGAAAAACACCCTGTGGTTTTCCTAAATGCTGTTTCCACATCACCACTCTATGACGTTGCCACTTATGTGTTGGTTTTACCACTTCTTTTCACCTTTAGAAGGGAATGGGATAGGATCAGATTGTCTAAGCCAAAAGCCAGGAGTGGATACTGAAACACAAAATGGACCTGCAAATATTCCCCTTTTACTGGTCTTCTTCTGTTTGGAGTCTCATACTAGTGTTTGTTTTTTGGCCTAGCAATACTGATGATTATTGATCCGATTTGAAGCGGACACTGATGGTGAATGGAATGTGGCAAATTGATCAGAGACTGTCAACGCAAAATTACTGCCGACACCCTCTCCACTCATTTAAGGGGGGCCTCTACATGTATCAGGCATTTAACAGAATCAGCGTTCTGTCTTAATTTTGTAAACATTTATAATGCTATTGGCCTCATGGAGTGACCCCTGCTGGGAAATCCCTTTACTGTGCTTAGAACTGTGACTGGCTCCTAGTAAGACCTACTAATGTGTTCTTTGATCGATATGTGGCTAAGGATGTTAGCCCTCAGCTTGTTTTTTTTACAGGCTGGCGCTGCCATGACTTTAATCAGGTTGCAATTCGATGCTTCCATATTTTTTGGTCAGTTTTGCCGTCTTGTAAGTGCCCAGGGAATTTTAGAAGTATGATGCATAGGGATCTTTAAGAGCAGCTCTTTGGCAGTCGATATGCGTGGTCATTACTAAAACACGCAGCATTGTATGTTAAGGTAGATTCCTTATAACACTAAGTTCCCTCCTGGATTATTTAAGCATTGGCACAGCATTGCTACAGCACACCTACAGGCTCTGTTGCAGCCTGGAAAATAGCTGATTTTTAATTGTGGATTTGGGACTCCAGAACTATTTTGTCGGAATAAATTGGGCCGAAAGTCGGTTTGCTAGAGAATCCAATTTTGAGAAATTTTCGCCACATCTCTAACTTTTTCCCCCAAGGCTATGCGTCATTTTCCATGTGCTACGTCTGAGATCACACCTGGATTGGTGGATGTTATCATTAAAGAATCTGTGCACGCAGGTCTGAGGGCCCAATGTTCAGAAGAACTTGGTTCTAACCCAGTTACATCCAGTAGAAAAATTTGATAGGCGCGTCTTTGTTTTAGAGGGTTTGCGGTTTGGGGGGATAATTAGGTATGGTTTATCCACCCGAAATAGGAGATGAAAGTTCCCTATAGGTGAACTTGCGCAGCAATTATTGTAGGACCATATGTGGTTCAGGAGGTGGTTAATCGGTGGCATTAAAAATTGAGCTGAATTACCCTCTTCTACTGTATGAATCATAACGTAATTCCATCGACGTGCACTTTCATTAGATTGGTATTTATTAAATTATTACATTACAATTGTGAATCTCCCACCTCTAGACCCCTCCTCCTTGCTCCTGTTTTTTTGTTTTAAGTTAAGAGGGGGAGTTTTAGGAATATTGAGAGTCGCCTCGTGTATTTTTGTTATAAAGATTTCTCAGAGGTCCAAAGGTCACTGCAGTAACTGGTCCATTTGAATAGGGGTTATTGGTTCCTGAGGAGAGATCACTGGGTTCCGGCGGAAATCCATCCATGTTCTGATCACCTGGGTTGGGAATTCCATGAGGTCTCCATCAGCAGCAAAACCTAACCAGGAAGGGTGGGCGTGGCCCCTCCTAAAAGAGGGTATATCAGGGTGTGATGTGGCGGCGCTCGGGCTCTGCTGGGAGCAACGATTCTGCAGCAGCTGATTTGATGACCCTCACCCTGATTACAACATTTGCTGGCAGCTCTGTGAGTGAACAGAGGAATCAGCCACTCCGGATTCATGGGGCTTGTTCGCTACCAGCCAATCGAGAGGAACCGGATGACCGCTCCAATCAACTTACTGGGGGCGGTATCCGGGAATCACAGATTTAACTCCTTGCTTGCTGAGTGCTGCGCCTGTGATATTTCCTGGCTGCCTTTATACCTGTGCTTTGCTTGTTTGTTTATCCATGTACCTGACCTCAGCTTGTTTCCTGACCCTGTTGACTGCATTTCTGATTTTGTACCTCACTCCGTTTGGCTTTTGACCCTCAAGACTTGTTTGTTGGTTTTCTCATTTGGTTCCGTATTAGTGGCGCTTGGCGTTTATGATTGGTTTTCCTCCCGACGGGACCCAGCTCACTTAGCAGTGCATGGAGGACTTGTGCGCCCAGTTGAGCGTTCTGCCACCTTGATGGCAGCACGTCTAGTAGGCAGGGACAGTGGGCTGATTTCCAGTCAGGGCTCACTGTACTTCCCTTGGTGTGACAGGTAGGTTGTCCAATTAAATTATTTATGTCCTACCGTGGACAACATTGCAAGGAATTGGTATGTTCTCCCTGTGTCTGCCTGGGTTTTTTCTGGTGCTCCATTTTCCCACACACTCCAAAAACATACTGGTAAATTAATCTGGAATTTAGATTGTGAGCCCCAGTGAGATCAATGTGAATAATAACTCCACAGCACTGTGGAATATAGCAGCGCTTAAAGAAGTTATAAAATAAATACATAACATTCATACTTTTGCCGAATGCAAGCCACAACGTATGGATTTAACATGTAAAAACTAAAAACTAACTTTAGGTATAAAGTTCAGCTGATGAAATACTATTATATTTTCTGTACATATGAAGCCTCCTATGTATTTCCAGTTGCATATGCTGGAATTATATACTACTTATACCCTTTTACCAAGCAATTTCTCTAAATGTTGGCATAAACAGAATTAATAGACATTGATTATGTGAGAATGTTTTTTTAAGCAGATAATCCAACACATTCTGAAAATTGTTTGTGAATTCCTGTAAAGAAAATTCAAGTAACATTTAACTTTAATGCATGTTGTGACTTGAAGTGCTAAATTAAATGTTAAAAAAAATCTAATTTCAATATAATAATAGTTTTTTTTGGACTCTTATTCTAAGAAGCTTTATTGTACGTATTAAACCTTGTACATGCCACTAGAAGGAAGCAGGTCATACATTAGGATACATAACATGGATATGCCAACACATGTATATTAAATGGTATATAAGTCAAGCAACAGCAGAGTGTACGACAAAACAATAATTCATGTAGCAAACAGGTGAATTAATACATTAGCTATTCATAGACTTTTTAGAATTCATCCTATGGGTAAAAGAAGCTGAAGACAACATATGGTGAGAAAGGTGGCAGAAGGTATTCAAGAAAAACCAGGTGATATGGTGCTGAGAGTTTGTAACACAGTTGCTTTGTTATTAGATGTATGACGATGTATGACTTTCTAGGGTTGGTATAGAAAAGGCAGTATCATGTTTATGTAGTCTAGAACCTGCACGAACTTGCAGAGAACACATCAGAGTGGTCTGCCAAAAAACCTCCTAGGGTCCACTCACGTGAGCTGGTCGACGGATATGCTCGAGAATGCCACAAAGGTTTCGAAAGATGCCTGTTTAGGTGGGGGGTTGTCCAGAGTTCCATTACTTTTTGTCACTAGATAATCGGATGTAGTCGGGCACAGGCCTGTTTGATTTACCAGTAGATGATTATAGGTATATTAAAAAATGGTTACGTAAGTGAAGAAAAAGGCGCAAAAGACAACACATGGACTTCAATTTCAAGAGAAAAATTGCGTAAGTGCTGAGATTCTCAGAAGGTTTTTCTCTCCGTCGTTCAGTTTCAGGAAAACATTGAAGATTGAAAAACTCCATAAACCAGTCAATTAATGTTGGTTTTTGTGAAGATTTCTAAAATCATAGATTAGAAATAATTTTGTATCTGATCTAAACTTTCATTGCATTCAGGGCCCTCTTTCTTGGCAATGTCCTCTCTGCTGTGCACTCTGGAAATCTTACAGACTGGTACTATTATTCTTTGATGTTTCTTGCTGCCTGCATATTTCATGAAAATGGTGGCTCAGTGGTCAGCATTATTGCTTTAAAGTACTGCGGTGCTGGGTTCATAATCCAAGGGCAATTTCTGCATGGTGTTTTTTCCTGTGTTTTGTTGGGTCTTCCTCCAGGATGATTTCCAATTTCCTAACACTAACCTTCAAAGTAATCACTACGAGATGGACAGGTGAACGGGATATTCAATACTTCTCTATTGTGCTAATGCTTGCAGTTCGGGTATAGACTGGTATATAAATAAACTATTGTTAATGAGTTAGAAAATAGTCTGCCTGACAAAACATTCTGAGCCAAATGAGACCCCTACTCACAATTACAGAGAGAATGGATGTTTGGGACTGATGAAGAGGGGGAAATGAGAGAGAGAGGAGGTGCTAGAGATATGTGTAGTATTGTAGTGGAGATAACAGATATCTGGGGTTTTAACAGGATGAGTTCGAGACTTATAAGAGGATCCTTTCCCGTGATGCGCGGAGGGCCTCAGCAAATCTTTAAGCAAGGAAAATGGAGCCGTATGTTATAAGGATGGACAGGGATATCGTGGAGGGGGCTAGAGCATGTTTGTTGGGTTTGCAGTGGCAAGTAGGGTTATTGTGGGCTATTGGCTATCACTGAATAGTCTTGGTTTTCAGGTTGCTTCGGAAGGTACTGAAAGTGGAGGAGAGTCTGATGTGTTGAGGTACTTAGTTCCAGAATATGGGGGAAGCACGTGAGAAGTCTTGTAGACTGTTGTGGGAGGAGCTGATAAGTGGAGAGCAAAGAAGAAGGACCTGTGAGGAGCTGAGATTGCATGAGGGAAGTTATCTGGAGATTAAGGCAGAGATGTGTTTAGGGGAGAGGTTATGGCATGACCCTTGAGGTCATGCCCGTTAGTAACTTGAATCGGATTAGCTGCGGGCATTTTGGTTAGGTTAACCAATGTAGTGATTGGCAGTAGGGTGATGAGAGGCAGAGGAAGTAACGAGCGTCGAGGGGTGGATCAGAGTGAGGTGGCAGTGAGCTTAAGAGGTTGATTTGGATGGGAGCATAGAGTGTAGACGGTGACAGGAAAAAGAGTATAGGATGTTTGAGGTAGTTTGCATGGTAGATGATACGGGCTAAATTGGACCAACATTTTGTGTGAGTATTTGAAGTTTAAGGAATGAGCAGATTTCTAAGAGTATTTTTTTCATGGTGGACACGGCAGCAAAAAGAGGTTAATGGGGCTTGGATGGTGTGTAGTGAGATGACGAGAGGAGTCAAAGGTTATCTTAAGGCAGCTGGATTATTGGACCAATGAGAGTGTAGAGCCATTGACAGTGATAGATCAGGTGTGGGGATACAATGAGGACAGTGTGAAAAGGTGCAGGGATATTTGGATTTTTCTTCCACATTTAGGGCGACATGTACGATCAGAGTTTGCGGCCTGTTTTACAGGTACGGATAATGCGCCTACACAGTGCCGGCTCCCTGTCAGGACGCAGTAACTGGGAGGCCTAAATAAAGGGACGTTCTGGTTTGCGTTCTGGGGCGTGGACGAGACAGCATCTCGTTGAGGGGGGGTTATTCCGACGAGAATACGGCCAAGAACTTGTTTTTCCCAGAGCGCAATCACGGGACGGATTACTGTCGGAATAACCCATACTAGTTAAATAATGGGAAATGTATTTCTGACATGAAATACGTTACCATCACTTTGTGGTCACATGATTTGTCATTGTATTTCAGGACGGATTTGAGTCCACAAATTTCTACCCTGAAATTTTCCGGGTGTAACTGAGCCTTACACCCACTACAAGAAATAAAAATGTGATTTTTAGTCCATTTTTTAAATGAAAGTCAAATTAATTAATAAAACAGACTAATATCCAAGTGCTATTTAAAATGAAATCTTTTGTATTAGTAAATTTTTATTCCAATAAAATTAATGCCAATTAATATATGTTATCCCTACGAAAAAAATTACGGCTTTATAGCGCATCTTTATAAAATATGTATTCCAAAGTACTTGTTGAAAATGTACATTATGTTTCAACATCAAATTAGCAACTGATGATCTGGTTTTTCAGATTGTTTTTTTAAAAGCATTTTTTTCTATAACTACAATTTTTATTGATGTTATTTTGGAGCTGCTTTAAACTTGTAACATGCGAAATTAAGCGTGATTATTACATAACAAAAAGGTCGAGCTACAGTCTAAAGGTTATTGCTGGGTCCTGTGGAGCTCACTTCCAAGCAGACTTTCTATTCTGACATGCTTAAGGAGTTTATATTTCAATGATTTCCAGACCGGTCTATTATAACTTAAATTAATGTTAGGCGCATTCTTATGCACTAAGTTCCGCAATTGCGCCTCTACAAACAGAGCGAGTCGAGCAGGTGACTTTTCCGCCGCATTTGTATGAGCGCACCTCGAGCGCCGACATAAATGAGGGGCAGCTTTCATGAAAAATACAGTGAAAACGGGCGCCTTGACGTGCCGATCTTCATACATGTCGCCCTTAGTTTAAGGAGACTGGAGGAGAAGAAGGATGATATGAACAATAGACAGCCTGGGACCCGGGAGAGCAGAGAGATAATATCTGAATCAGAAATGTAGAGTTTGTGGTTGTCGGTCAGAATAAAGGTGGATTACTGAAAGCTATGTGATGGCTATGAGTAACCCAGGCAAACTGTGTAGAGAGGAGGAGTAGAGGACCCAGGACTGTCACCTTGGGGGACGCCAACAGAGGAGTTGGTGACTACCCCCCCCCCCCCCCCCCCCCCCCCCCCCCCCCCCCCCGGAGGAGGAGGTGGTGCTGAGAGTGAGAGGTGCTGAATGTACGAAAATATCATTGATTTGGTAAGAGGTGATCCAGGAGAAGGGCAAAACCTGATGCTATGAGAGTAAAGGATTGTTGTAGAAAGAGGTAGTGGTCAACAAAGTTCAATGGTAGGAAGACAAGTCTAAGGAGAGGGAACAGAGCTTTAGTGACGTGGAGGCTTTTAGCAGTTTACTAGTTGTCGTTAAGGTGACTTTGGTTTTAGAGCGGTTGTCAATAGATTGGTGGGATCTGAAAACCAGATTTGCAGCAGGTTTCCAAGAAGAGAGTTGGAGGAGTAGCTGATGAAGGTAAAGTTGAAGATAGGACATGACTGTTCATGGAGGTTTTTTAAGGAATAGGCAAACATGAAAGCTGTGAGATGCAATAGATAGTTGTGTCGAGAAGAGGAAGGGCTTGAGAGATGGTTTTTTAGGAGTGATAGGGTGTCGATAGGCTTGAGATAATATTTAATGAAAGAAGATGAACGGTAGTCAGAAGTTAATAAACAAGGTTTGGAAAAGGATGTGGTGAGGGCTGTTATAATAAATTAGCACTAAGGTCTAGGAATGAGGTGGTGATGGCGCAGTGGGTCAAATGGTTCTAGGCCAGTGGATTAGTAACGGAGGTTTGAGGTTGGGATATTCGGCACGTAGAGAGGAAAGTCTTGTCATTAAGTAACAGTGGAGAGCAGGTTAAGGGTTGGGAAAGTGTATATGTGCCGGTATAGAGGTGGACAAGGGGGACTGTGCTAGTGTAGAAATGGGTGGTGGGGATTGTGGTGTGAAGCTTTCTCTGATTTGGTTCATCTTGTTTAAGAAGCGAGTTGCAAAGTTATCTGCTGACAGGAAGGAGAAAAGGTATACAGGAGGTGCGGGGAGATGGTGGTTAAGATGCTGCAAACAAGTTACTCTGGGGTTGTGACTCCCAGAAGAGGACTATTATGATAGTGGGTTAATGTAATTCTGTTTGGTAGTTGTAATTGAGTTGCTAGACTTTAAATGTGTGGAGTGATTGTTTGTATGAGGTGAGGTCAGCGGAGGAGTAGATTTTCTTCAGGTCCCATACAGCAAGTCTGGAAGCTCGACTCAGCTGTTTAGTTAAGTCTGTGCACCAGGGTTGATGTGTTGATTGTGCAGGTTCTGTTGTGCGTGAGAGGGTCAATTGAATCAAGAGTGGTGGTGATTGTGTGTTTGTAGAAAGCGGTGGCTGCATCTTGGTCATTAAGGGAGACATGGATGAAAACTGTCTAGATCTAAGACTTTCTTTGTTGCCCAAAGCTCAGAGCTCCCCCTTTATTTTTTCAGAGCACTGTATGAAATGAAAGGGGAACTCTGATTGGTTGCTATTGGCAACAAGGAAGTCTTCTGTTAGAACTTATGAAGTATTTCATTATACATGTGGTGTCACATGGAGGATTATTTTATGGGGAGTGTAAAAAAGGGGATTTGCAAGAGATGGAATTTTATGAACGAGAGCAGAGTCGCCATAGACGTTAAACTTTTGTATGGTTCCGGTGAGGACGGTGACCATATTTAAGAAATTTATGTGCATGGGCGAGGAGGGAAAGGTAGGAAAATGTGGATAGATGGTGGATACATTATACAGATTGTGTGTGCTCAGATATGGTAGCTGGGCGATGAGATTTGGACTGTATGAGATAAGGCTCAGTGGAAAGGGTGAAGATAAAGATTTAGTATAAGTTGGGTCTCTTGGCTTCCTCATTGATAAAATTCATTCAGTACAGGGATTTCCACTTTGTGAGATGATGGTTCGATAAAGTAGTGAACATTATTAGCGAGAATTATGTAGTAAACAGAGGGAGTTTGTTGGCATCTGACAGTTGTGGGTAGTAGTTAGTGGGATGTTAAAAAGTTCTCCCTTGATAATACAGATCGGGGGAGTCAGTGAAAAGAAATGTTGGAATAAGCCAGGAAGCAAAGTGGTCAAGGAAGGCGGTAACAGGGACTGGCGGTCGGTAGACAACAGCCACTTAAAGGTTGGAGGGGGAGTAGATGTGGACAGAGTGCACCTCAAAGGAGGTGAGTGTGAAGGAAGACAGGGGTGGAATGGGGTCAAAGGAACAGGTATTAGACAGACATGTAAATACTGGATGTCTTGGACTTCTACTGTTGGTATGTGTGAGTAAGCTCATGCAGTGCAAAAGCTTTTTGTAGGTGGATAGAGTTTATTTTTAGGTTAATGCTTATAGTCTGCATATAGAAAGGGCTAGTATGTTTTGCAAGAGTTATGAAAAACAGTAACACTAATAAAATTGTCGAAATCTATCAAAACCATGTTGCTTAAATTTCTTTTAATCTATAGATTTCACCATTAAATTTCTTGTTCTGGATGTCTAAGCAATATCAAAGTGTCTTTGTTCATTGACCTTCCCAAAGTCTGAACAGCATGTAGTGAGCCTTAACAGCTGGATTTCTAGTGAATCTACATAGGGTGTAGAAAACTCTCTTTACAAGCTTCTTCTTCATCGTAAGCATTGAGAGCACTACTACACAGGCATATATTTGGATGCATTAGATTGTCTTTACAGCTTCTACCATTCTCCAGTAAAATAGGGTAGCGGTCTTAAATGTCAGAGTTTTCCTCCATCTTGACTGAATTTTTGGATGCGTGTTTTTGTTGCAGAAAGGCATCAGCAATTTATGCTGTACATTTCTGCACAAATAAATAAATAATCAAAAAAACGTGACATTTTACCAAAAAAGAAGCGCCGTAGTTAGAAGCACCCTATTTATATTGCTTTTAAATTAAGAAGACTACAATATTTAGAATATGAAAATTGAAGATAAATAGCAAAAAACTTTTTTCATGCTTTCTTCTTAAACTATTCATTAAAAAGAACCAAATTACGTAAATATGCATGAGGCAATAAGAATCATATCAACTTGATTGATCAAAAATCCATTTCAAATGGTTTTTTAATATGTTAAATAGGATCCTGACTTATTGGCTATTCTTTGATTTAATATGAGTACTGAAACTAGGCCTAAATGAAACCATTCTCTTAGGATAATATTTTATATTAAGTTTCTATTTTGTTAATTGATGAAGACTATACTGTTTGACGCTGGATGTACAGAGTTTTAATGGATGTATTAAATTGCATGAAATTGCTTGCTACTGTTTAGTCCCACCCCCCACCATACCCTCATAAGACAAAATTGATATTCTGTTTGCACCCCCCCCACCACGCAGTCCCATAAAAAATCCCAATAATAACAACACTAACGCACCAACCCTCCGCCCCCCTACTTTAAGCACTCCTTCTCCACATTTTCATTTTAAAAATATAGCTTATATTTCAGCACCATCAGACTTTAGCCATGGTATAAGGAGTCAGAAACAGTAATTTCATTTATTCAGAAATGGGGAAAAATAAAGTTTATAAGATACTTACATGGACAAAATTGTTGGTACCCTGCCGTTAAAGTAAGAAAAATCCACAATGGTCATTGAAATAACCTGAAACTTTTATAAATAATGCTGAAGTTACTGAAAATCAACTAATGAAAATCAGACAGTACATTTGAATTGTGGTTCAACTAAAGTAAAAAACAAAACGAAAAAAAAAAAAACCTGGCATGAACATAAACTAAATATTTTGACCATAGGGACTTGTTAAACTAAGATGGGTCCTGTAGTTACAATCACAGCTGTCTTCAAATTTGTAATCAAATTTAGAGGGTGAAAAGTAGTGATTGTGCTGTTTGGTATCATGGTGTGTACTACACTGAACTTGGACCAAAGAAAGTTAGGGAGAGGGTGTTCTCTGGAGATAAGAAAGAAAATCATAGACACATATGGTAAAGGTAAAGACTACAATACCATTTCCAAACAGCTCAATGTTCTTGTTACTACAGTTGCACATATTACTCAGAAGTTTAAGGTCTATGAGACTGTTGCGAACCTCCCTGGATGTGGCTGAAAGAGGAAAATTGATGACAACATAAAGAGAGAGATGATATACATGGTACCCAAAGGGCCCAGAACAACTTCCAAAGAGATTAGAGGGGAACTCCAAGGTCAGATCGAACTATCTTTGCCAAAGTGAACTGCTATGAAGCAGTGTACTGTACAGATCATCTCTCAGCTAGCTGTGAGCGGACCATGCATGAGAATAACGAGGGTTTCCCTTGCGGCCGTCCTCTCCTATCATTTATGTGGGAGTTCAGAATGTAGCCGAGTGTGTGCACTCAGCTATTTTTGGGAGCTCCCATAGAGGTAAACTGGAAGTCGCAAGCACCCCCCTCCTCATTCTCATGCACAGTCAGTTTGCAGCTAGCTGACAGTCTACCATTGCAGTACACTTTACTTTGGGGGGACACCCCTTAAGGGAAAAAAACAAGGGGGAAAAAAATTTTTTTACAGAAATCATAAAAAAAGAAGACTGGTATCCCAAAATGCAAAGGTAAACCCAAAAACTTCTGAAAGAAGTCTTTTGGACGTGGGGGGCAAAACTTGAGGTTTTTGGCACATTACCTCTAGGAGCAGAAGTCTCATTGAGAGCAAAATATAAGGTTAAGAGTAACATCATTTATGTCCAGGTCAGTTTCATTAGTTTATTTTTTAAATTTTTTTAGTTGCACCACAATTCAAAAGCAATGCCTGATCTTCATTAGTTGATTTTTTTTAGTAAATTTAAATTTATACTTCTAGCAATTTCAAGTCATTTCAGTTACCATCAGGGGTTTTATTTCTTCAGTGGAAAAAGCACCAACAATTTTGTCCACGTGTGTATGTGTGTCTGTCAGCCTCTGTCAAGCTATATTCACATGTGAACGTGCTATACAGATGGTTTTATTGTGTAATCTGATGCAAAACACATGTCAGTATATGCGTGAAAATTATGCAGCATGGATAGGTATAAGTATCAAAAAGTTCCCACATAAAGTGACATGTCAGATTTAAAAAATGGGTCCCTGTCCTAAACTGGCTGCAGGTATCAGGGTTAATAGTATCATGATCACTTTGACAGTATTTGACTAAAATAGGCATTTTTACATAACTATTTAAAGCGGTTATACCACAAAGGCGTTCATGCATGTTTTTTCCTGCTTCAGCTTTCAATGTGTTCAAAAGAGGGGATGTATGATCTGTTTGAACTACATATCACGTGACTCAGAAGGCTTGACATTACAATGCCTTTCCCCACAGGGTGCTTACTGTAGTCAAACAAAGGTCTGTTTTTGTAAAGAGCTGTGAGTAGCTACAATGTAGCTGAATGGGTAGTCCTTCTACCTTTCAGCACAGGGATCCTAGGTTTAAATCGCTTCAGGAACCAGACATGTGGATTGTTTTTTCCTCGGTGCCCATATCTGATTGAGGTTTCTTTTTTATTTATTTGCACTGACTAGTTACTAAGGAGTACAGAGGACAGGAGTACAATGACGCACCTGGGGCTTAATACTAGCTCAGCAGTGAGTGTATGTGATTACTAAGCAGGGAAGAGACTGACAGTAGCTGCCTGAGAGGAGAGATGAGGTCTGAGGATGTGCGGTCTGGACTGAGGAGCTCTCGTCACTGTCTGGATCTCCAAGAGATGAGCTGTACACTCACTATGGATCACTAAGGGAGCAGCTAAAACAAAAATGGTACAGAATTTTTAATAATGATGACTGGTGAAAATTGTGTTATTTAATTTGCAAGCTCTCCATGTCAATTTCACTTTGTGGTAAAACACCTTTAAGTTATTTTCTTAATATTGGACACATGTATGCACATTTATGCACCCTCTCCTTTATGGCTATATCTACAGTAGTTCCACACACATTTATGAAAACTGCCTAACAGTAAGACTGTCTTTGTTGCCCATAGTAACCAATCAGAGCTCAGCTTTCATTTTTTCAGGACAGTATAAGAAATGAAAGCTGAGCTATGATTGGTTGCTATGGGCAACAAAGACAGTTTTTTTTATGAAGTCCGGTGTGTTTTGTGGCAGTTTTTATTCGGTTCCTTTACTTAAGTCCAAACATTATTTCTAAAGGAATGGAAAGTATAAAGTAAGGACGTTGATATGCTCTCTTTCTAATAGATCCACTTCTGTCATTGGCTCAAAAAATGCTTTATGTGGAAAACCTTTAGATAAAAATCTAAATAAAATAAAAGCAGTTAGACTTGTTAAAAATGATTCAAATATTGAAGTGAAATCAAGTGCTCACCTGGGTAAGTTGTGTGAGCCCCACAACGCTGCAGATTTTACATGGGGTACATGACTTTTTTTGCACTTTTAATTCCACTTTTTTAACAGAAGTGAGGTGACTGACAAAGATACAATTCTGACATTTTTATGGCGGAAAACCGGGAAACCGCCAAAAATTCTAAGTGGGGCACAACGTGAAAAAAGTTCTTGTGCCATGTTTGCATTATTTGCATTGTTTTTACGATGTTCAATCTTTGGTAAACATGGTGTATCTGTATTCTACAGGTTAATATGAATGGCCAATACCAAACAAGTACGGTTTTCATTATGTTTTAGTACCATAAAAAACCAAATTCCAAACATTTTCTATTCTTGAAATTTGCGCAGTGTTGCCATTTTCTGCGACCAATAATCTTTTTGTACTAACACCTACGAACTTGAGTGAGGGGGCATTGTTTGTGGACTGAAGTGTACTTTTTATTGTTACTAGTTTGGAATGCATGCGACTTTTTGGTTAAATTTATTCCAATTTTTAGGGGACATGAAATGACCCAAAAAAAACCCGCAATTTTTTTTTCTTCTACGGTGTTAATGTAGTATACAGGAGTTTAAGCCCCTGTCTACTTATAACCTCTTGTGTATACTACTATTTTATTTTGTGCTGACCTACTGATGATGTGCTATTTTGCACAATGTGAGATACTAATGATGACATGACCGCTGATAAATTTGATTGATTATTGCATGGTAGAGCCAAAAACCCCGGCGGGAAAGAATGGTGTAAAAAATTTTTAATTGTAAGGATTTGCAGCCTTGGAGAGGGGATAGGTAGGTAGGGACAGGTACAACAAGTTTATTAGGCTCTAGTTTAATTGTGTGAGTTCTGGTGGAGTGCTAAAGTTCTGTGGTCAACCCTTTTTATGCCAGAAAAAGATAAAGGGGTCTCACTTAACCCTTTATCGGGGCCCTTTCCCGACTGCAGCTGGGGAAGGCCCATCCCTTTATTATTTTTTAGGGATGTTTGGCCAGGGTGACTAATGAGACCCCTTGGGAATGGGAACACTGGGAGGGTGTAAGAATATACACATGGAAAATCCCCGGGCCCCCTACCCCATACGGGTGCCCGATTTGCCTTTGGCCTGGCCCGTCTAGATCCAGTTTCCCTGGTTTCAATCTGCCACCTCCTCAAAGCCTATTTGGAAGTGTTAGGAAGTCAGTTCTCCTGGGGTTTGTGAACTCCTTGCAGTACCAAGACTGCATACAAGTAAGGGACCATTTTAGAAGGGACCCTCTGATGGCTGCTAGCTGCAATGCAGGCATGGGGAAGGGTTATGTACTGGAAAGCGAGATGCCATGTATTCCACCTTACTGAGAAATAAAAAGGTCAAGAGATTCTTAATTCCAACCTTTAACCCTTCATCTGCCTTCTGTTTCCTGCACTAACATCATGGGTGACTCCTTACAACACCACATCATCCATACAGCAGGACAGGACCAACACCATCATGGAGTGCACCCCTGGAGGTAAGAACACCATCAAACTGCAAGTCCCCCACCCTTTTGACTGGTTTGGTCCCGGAACGGTATGATTGGAGTTGAAGCTGCCATAATACCCCCGGATTAGAGGTGACTAAACGACCACTCCTCTCCCATGTCCTTGCCCTCTGGTCTATTACATTCAGCATATGGGATAACCGATGTTATATTTTAATAGATGTAATATTTTAATATACATTTTACCCGTTAAAACATTTTTTTTTTTACTTTGAGTTCCCCTAAGGTGCTTCACCACTAGGGGGCGTGATCGCTTATACAGCCTAATGCATTGTGATACAATGCATAAGGGTATACAAAGATGGCTGTTTTACTACTTCCTGCTTGAGAAAAGAGGTAGTAAAACAGAAAACACAAGGCTTCCAGCTGCGATGATAAGCGATCTGGGCTCCGCAGGGGTTCCGACAATACCTAATATGTAGGGTTTTCGTATGGTTTAGTACTATAAAAAATGCTAACATTATTTCTTAAATTTCTTCTGTGACCCAAACTTTTTTTTTTTTTATTCTTCCACCTATGGACCTGAGTGATGGTTAATTTTTGGGGGGCGGAAGTTTACTTTTTATTGGTAGAATTTTGGGATAAATGCTACTTTTTGATCATTTTTTACTCCAATTTTTTGGGGGACATGAAATGACTGTTTGGGATTTTTTTTTCTTCCATGACTCCACTGCAAAAAGGCTTGACCAAGATGGAACATGCTGTGCAAAATTCTGGCAAAGAATGTAGGTCAACAATGTCTTGGCACACTTTCATATATGCTTAAAGGCCAACACAGTTAGGTCCACCATAGGAAGCGCTTCGTTAACTTCCAAATTCACTAACTCCTTAATTGTATGGAGACCTTATGTATATTTTAAACAGTTACTATTAGCGCATATACAACCCAAACTTGATGGATAAATACTATAAATACTTGCAGCAAACATACTGTCACATTCTAAACTCCTCTATATAGATTTAGAACTGCCGTGTCAGCGCCAAGTGCTTATAGTTCTGTTGCTATCACCAACTAACAGTTAGGCTACAAAGCTATACAAGTTGAAAGATGCACCAAATTTATCAAACAACATAAGCCATTTTAATTAATTTGGAGCATTTTTAGACAGCATGTTTAAGTTTACCCTGTTTAAGACAGCAATATTAAATCTGGGCCGCTTTTTTGTCTGGCTTGTGAAACATACAATGTGTTTTTTTCCTATAGAGAAGCCTATGGGAAAATACCTCCTAGAGAAAATTTACAAAAAGTTAAAAAAAAAAAAAGCACAAAACCACTCTAGTGTATGTTCACACGATCCTTCAAAATGAGCTTCAAAAAACGCCTGATATGAGGTGTATTTTGAAGTGTATTTTTTGGAAAGTGGAAAGTGTATTTTGCGCCATTTACACCATTGTTTTTTACTGAGTAAACGCCTCAGGAATTTACAAGGCACTGAAATTTACCCAAGTGAAATCATCCTTAAATGCGTATTGCATATACGCTTGTAAAATATGCATTTTGTGAATGACAGCACATTTTTTAGATTTGAATCAATGAGAACTGATCTGACTCATAGAACATTGTGTAAGACTTATTTTAGGATGTATTTCAGTTCTAAATATGCAACAAAACAAGCGTAAAATTACATTGTGTGAACATACCCTAGATCTTGAAAAAGATCTTTTAAACAAGCAATTACTATTTTCTGATGAATTAAGATATTTCATAAAACTGTTAAGGTATGTTCACATGGTGTATTTGTGGATTTTCTCCAAAGTACGTGCAGCAAATACGCTTGAAACAATTGTCATCATCAGCGTTGAGACAGGAATGATTTTCCAATTGTATTTTTCAAGCGTAAGGATGTATGAGACAGAAATCTGCCTTAGGTCTTTGTGCATTGAAAATATCCACTTACAAGTGCATACTTTCAATGGCACCTACGAATGCATTTACAGCACAAAAGTGCGAACGGTAAATACGTCATGTGAGCTCACTCTCAGGCAATGTTCACACGGCTTATTTCAGAACGTATTTACGTCGGATTGCCGATCGTAAATACGTTCCGAAATCGGGTGCAAATCAGTTTCAAATAAGTGCCACTAAGCGTGGCACGTATTTGGAACTGATTTCCTGACGAATTCACCATCCCCATTCATTATAGTTGGTGAATCCGTCCGGAAATAATTGACATGCACATTGTTTTTGCGGCCGGATGCGGCCGCAATCCGCGGCCGCAATCCAGAACGGAAATAAGTGTCGTCTGAACGACGACACATATTTCCCATTAAAATCAATGTAAAATGGCCAGTAACTTGTTTGTAACTGATTTCGCAACGAATTTGCGGGCGTAAATACCGCTGCAAATCCGTTGCGAAATAAGCCGTGTGAACATGGCCTTAGACTGCTATTTACTTGTTTTCTATAAAAGTACTTAGTACTTCCAGTTTTTTTTTTCTTATTCATCTAATTTTACAGATATGTGTTATATATTTACATAATGACGTCAGTAAGGGGGTATGGTGTGGCTCAGCAAGTGAGTGACCATGGCATACAATCCATTGAAACGGTGCTGCCCCCACCTGCCCCCACCTGACAAGATTTCAGGGTGATGACTGGTTGTCATAATAGCCGGTGGCTTAATTAAAATGATCATGTCCCTTAGGGCATGTCCCCACTGCACGGGTTTTCGGACGGTTTTTCAGACGGTTTGCGGTTTTGCAGACCGTCTGAAAAACTGTACGAACATGAGCAGAACGGGGCTCTATGGAAAACCCGTGTAGCAGTCACCACTGCACGGGTTTTCCGCCCGGCGGTTGTTCCGCCCGCGGGCCGCCCGCAATACATTCTACAAGCACATTCTTCCGTCCACTTTTCGGACGGAATCTGTGCTTGAGAAAGGGGAGGCACTGATAAAAACCGGACAAATACCGGTCGGATATCCGACCGGTTTATCCGACTGGTACTTGTCCCTTGCCGGGTCGGTGCACCCTTAGTGGTTTAAGTTCCCTGTGGAGACTAAAAGTAAAAAAAAAAAAAAAGTTTTAAAAATAATAAAAGCTTTTGATGTTTTACAAACATAATTTTATGAAAAAGACTACACATAATTGGTATTGCCATGTTTTATATATGTAAAATATAACATTATTTGTCTGTAGAAAAAAAATACCAAAACGCTAAAATTAAAAAAAAACATTCTGGTTATTTCAGTTCCCCCAAAAAATTTGTTAAAAAGAAAGTTTCATGAATACCAAAATAGTACCAAGAAAAACTACTCTTCAGCCTACAACAAATGAGCCCTCACAAAAATAAAAAAAAGTTTTACTTTTTTAAAAAGCACTAAAGCTTTTGTATCCTCAGAAACTTATTAACAACATAAGCAAAATGAAGACAACGTATCATTTATACCGCACAGTGAACACTATGAAAAAACGAACCTCTCCAAAAATGGAGCAATTGCTTGTTTTTTTAACTTCCTCATCTAAAAGCTTTTTTTCAGTGTCTCCAGTACAATACATGGCACCATCAATGGGACTAATACAAAGTACATCTTATCTTGTAAACAAGAAGCTCCCACACCTCTATGTTGACATGAAAAATAAACAAATTATGGCTCCTGAAAAGTGCGGAGGAAACAATGAACTTGATGTAACAAAAACCCCTGCAGTGGAGTACAATACCCAGAAAGATTAGCAAGATTGGGGTTATTTAGTTTAGAGAAAAGACGGCTTCGGGGGACATAATAAATATGTTTAAATACATCAACGGTCAATATAGAGATCGCTCCCAAGATTTATTTATACCCAGGGCTGTATCTAGAACAAGGGGGGAATCCTCTACGTCTTTAGGAACGAAAGTTTCTACATAAACATAGAAAGGGATTCTTTCCTGTAAGAGCAGTGAGACTGTGGAATTCTCTGCCAGAGGGACTTGTCATGGTTAATTCAATAACAGAGTTCAAAAAGGGTTTGGATGCATTTCGGGAGCGAAAAATTTAAACAAGTTATAGTGTCTAGGTTTCGGAGAGGGGTCTTGATCCAGGGATTTTTCCCTAAAATGGGGACAATTGGCCCCTCCCTCTTTGGGGTTTTTTTTGCCTTCCTGGGGGATCAACCCCTTTAAAAAAAGGGCTAAAACTGGATGGACGTCTTGTCTTTTTTTCGGCCTTACAAACTATGAAACTATGAAGGGGGTTACATTAGTCCTCAATCTGGGTTAAATCAGGAGCCACTGTGTGACATCATACACACGTTTTATTAAACCACAGCCTTTCATTTGTGAATAACACAAAAAGGGTAAATTTCAATGGTGTTGGTGATAATGGCATACATGTGACATGATTTGAGACAACTTGCTGTAAATTCAAGACACATTTCTTTTCTATGTGCCAATTCATGGCTGGCAAATGTGTACCAGTAATTTGTGTCGCAGAAGGCACATCAGTTAACAAAGATTGCCTCTTTTTTAGCATTTAGATTTTCCCTCTTCCGGGGGAGTATCGACATGCCCCCCCTTTGGTTAAGACTAATGTTTAACCACAGCCATTCTACAATATTACCTTTCATGGGGTGAAAATTACAGAAAAGTCACACAATAAGACATCACACAACACTCCTATCTACAGATCACAGCTCTGATCATTTCTGGTAGAGAATTAGTTGTGGACAATGAAAGTAAAAGGGATTGTTTGAAGTGTGTCTGGCTGTAGATCATTGGCAAGGTATACAGTGGGTAGGGAAAGTATTCAGACCCCTTTAAATTTTTCACTCTTCCTTTCTTTGGGCCAGCCTTGGAAAGACCAAAAGTTAATTTTTTTTTTTCTTAATGTACACTCTGCACCCCACTTGAAAGAAAAAAACAGAAATTAAAAATTTTTTTTGCAAAATTAAACAAAAAAATGGAAATAACGGGTCTTAAGTATTCAGCCCCCTTTGCTGTGACACCATTTTTAAACCACATGCTGTCCCCTTTTCTTGAGGGGTGGGTTTTACTCCTTATTGGGGTCCCAAAAGTTTAATTAAACTGTTGGACTTGATTTGGAAAGGCAAACACCTGTCTATATAAGACCTCACAGCCACAGAATATGAGGGGCTAAGGGAAGGCCAAGGGCTAGAGACAGAAAGTGGCAAGGCCGATCTGAATTTGACAAAAGAATTTCTGCAGCACTCAAGTTCCCAAGAGCACAGGGCTCCAAATCCCAAAATGGGGAAGTTTGGGCGCCAAACTCTTCCTCGGCCGGCGTTCAGCCCAAAATACGTAATCAAGGGAGAAGAGCCTTGGTGGGGAATAAAGAAGAACCCAAAATCCTGTGGCTTTAGCTCCAATATGCAGTACGGAGATGGGGGAAAGTTTCACAAAGTCAACTATCACTCAGCCCTCCACCAGTCAATGTTTTATGGCAGGTGTGCCATAGAAGCCTCTCCCGGTGAAAAGACATATGAACCCGATACATTTTGCAAAAATACACATGAAGACTCCCAGACTAGAAAAATAAGATTTTTGGTTTTGAGATGAAACTGAACATTTGGGTTAAATGAAAGGGGCGGTAAGGTGGAGAAAACCAGGCACTGCTCTACCTCCCTATAAAATCCCAACAGTGAAACATGGTGGGGCACATCACCCCAAATGGGGGTGTTTTTCGCTGCAAACTGGACGAATGGTTGCAATTGAAGGAAAATGTAGCACCAAGTACAGAGACCTGGTGAAAGCCTTACCAGAGTACTGGACTCGACGGGGCTAAGGTTTTTTTTCCAACAAACAATGACTCTAAGCACCAGCTAAAAAACAAGCGAACAACCGGGCTCCAAAACCCAACTCTGTTCCATTCTTACTGCCCCCAGCCAGACCCGGGGCGAAACCCCCTTTGGGCATCTCGGAAGACTTGAAAAGGCTGTCCACCAACTTCCCCATCCAACCCTGATGGAACTGGGGGATCTGCAAAAAAATGGTACAGGATCCCAAATCAGGTGTGAAAAACTTGTTGCATTCATTCCCAAGAAAACCTGGTGTTCAGTCAAAAATTGCTTTTTCTCAAAATGGCAAAGGGGGCGAATCTTAAACCCTGATATTTCAGTTTTTCTTGTTTATTAAATTTGCAAATATATTGACATTTCTGTTATTTTTCTTTCAAGGTGGGGCAGAATGTACCCTTTCAGCAAAAAAATGAACTTTTAGAACTTTCCAAATGGCGCAATAAAAAAGAGTGAAAAATGTAAAGGTTTCTGAAAACTTTCCTACCCACGTTTCTTGCCAGGACCCATTTTAAAATGCTTTTAGTTTGTGACATTTTTTAGGACATGGTTAAATTTGTTTTACACGCATTGCGGCGTATAACACGCCCCAAACGCCCGGGTGTTTTGGGAACCACGCACTGACAGCGCATAATTCCCAAACACGGGGGGGCCCGGCGCCCGGGTCCCTAGGCATAAAAGGGATAATTAAAAGTTTTGGGGGCACCCCCTTCCAACGTGTCAGACTTTCTCTTTAAGTGTTTTCTCCATTTGCATGTTCATTTTCTTTGAAAATCCCCAAATGAAGACAATCAGCATTTCCCGATCTTTTAAAAAAGGATTTGTAACCAAATTTGGGGGAGAGGTCTTCCCCCTGATAAGGGGCCAAAGAATTCCATGAAACATTCCATAATGTGCCACCACCAGCTTGTGATCTTTCAGCAATAGTTGCAAGGTGTTTATTTTCTGATGTTTTTTGTCTGTCACACTGACATCAATTTGTTCAGTAAATCAAAAAACATTGAAGAAGGCAATCCTTTGCCAGTCAGCGGAGGTCCATTTTGATCAAACCCCGAAACTTGAAATTACATCTCCAGAGCAAGGGTTTCACTAGCAGAGGTGCAGTGACTGTTACCCTGCTGGTTAATTTTGGTGGTGAGTTAGTCAACTGTAGCATGTTGCTCCACTCTTGACACCTTTATAGCTGATGTTCATGTGTAAGCTGAGCACCGAGGTAGGGTTCTCGGAATACAGCGAAGTTTTCAGACAAAAA